>BNST01002274.1:0-60513 GCA_019650275.1 Xylocarpus granatum | reverse complement strand
GGGAGACGGCTCTTAGCACACAGCTATCAAGGCTGGTGCTGTGGGAGCTCACCCTCACCCCGGTAACTCTGCGATTTGCCGCCTCGGCCGGTGTAGCGCTAGACACTTCGACCCTTTTTGCCCTTCGGCCGTTATACTTATTTAGGCGCCATTCTAACGCCGGCGCTACGGCGTTTGGGAGAATCCAGGTGATATCACACCCTATGGCCACCCATGACGCGTGCCCCTGTTGAGCCACAGGCCGCCTCTCCAGTGAACCAGCATCGTGTCCTATGCTGTCCGACCTGGAATGGCACCCGAAAGCCAGTCGACCCAAGCGTCTGGCTCACCCTTCCGGCGGAGTGCATACGCACGCTCTGCCTATTCGTACGCTCAACGGTGCTGTAGGGGTTGTCCTTCGTGCACGGGTTATCTGCTCAGGCCGGCGGCTAGGGGCGGATGACCACTTCGGAATGGTATGAATCAGTCTCACTTTCTTTGAATTCCGGCCAAGTCGACGGGAGCCGTCTACGTTGGGTGTGGGGCCGTAATTTCCTCTTTTACTTTGTCCAAATCTCCATAGCTGCACTGCAGGCTCTCGGGAGGAGAGCGCACAACTGAGCGATGAACACTAAAAAGCAGATTAACTCGTAAAGCACCAACTTAGAAGCCATACCCTTACCGCAGGTTGGACACTACACACATTCCAGCACGAAAAAGCAGCTTTAACGGCTACAAGTGCAGGCACAGGTGCCGCGCCGCAGTAATGCAAAGGAACGGCTAGAGTCGCAAGACGGCTGAGTCCTACGACTATTTACTAGGGTAGATCAGGGATGTTCGAGATTGGGAGAGTGCCCATGAATGAGTCAATAAGTCTCTCAGGATTGTGAACATAGTTGTAGTCTGGGGTGGAGTGCGCAATAGGTAATTGAGGTGACAAGTGTCTATCCGCGTCAGGAACATACAACTTATGCCGCTGTATTCGCGGGAGCCGACACCAACGGGAGGGAGGTCAGCAAGGAAGCCTCGGGTGAAGTAGGATGATTGACATGGTCCCCTGCCGCTTTGTCCCGCCTGTCTCGGGTCTCCGTGCCATGGTGCCCGCGGCTGTTGGGTCCCCATTTTTAGGACTAACCGCTCGCTATCATAGCTGGATCTGAAGTACTCTGGTGAGTCCTTTGTCCTCCCAGTGATGATTGCAACAAATCTTTTGACACCCCCTAACACTAGTCCCGGTCGTCTCGCAACCACCATTTCTCACTTTAAGACCATCTTGTGTGTTATGAATATAACCCAGCCTGATCCGCTAGGAGGGACCATGACGACCGCGTCCTATAGGAGTACTCCATAGCAGATAACTCTGAGGGGTGCATGCATTCAGCAGCAGACTTCTCTTACTTTATTCACGCAACTGATGGCGCAGGGACCGGAATAACGGTCAGACTTCAGGGTACACAAGTCATGACATACATACCCGGTCAACATATTGACAATCTTAACTTTTCGCGAGCCTGGGTGAGGCCGGTTAGCTTGAATCGCAGATCGCACACCAAACAAGATCACTGATTCTTTGTCGTTATTGAACATCTCTAGGGGAAAGAAGGTCGCTCTAGTGTTAGTCTATTAGAATATAAACTAGGCCGTTATTTTTGTTGGCAGTGCAGCTCCTTCTGAAAGATCGCTTTATTAAGAAACAAATGTATGTTGAGATACAGGGTATCAACGCCCGTTGTCGGGACACTATGATTGTGGGACTCCTCGATTAGTGTCCATGGATCTACGCCAAATCAGAGTCCCAACTTTGGCCGCGGGGTGCGATCTACGCTAGGTCGTGTTTGCAATGGGTCCCGGCAGGGAAGCGTACTGACATTCGACGCGGATGGTGCTTTCTTACCAGTAAAATTGATTGTGGAGAGAGTGGCAACGAGCCGACAGATTGGCGTAGTACCGCTTTCATCCGTGTAGTGATTTCCCCAGTGAACATTTCCGCGCGCGTGTCTTTACTTCCTATAGCTTCTTACACAAAGTCACCAGCTGTCCACGAGGTTATTCTTTATGATGCTGCAGAGGTAGTTCGATTTATTAAGAGCCCAACCGCCGTGTTTGCATCTGGTGTCTACAGGGACCCAAATAAAAAATCTCGAGTGTAGGACGTTTTTAGCATTATCAGGTCACTGTTGTTATGAACTTCGGGGAGCAAATGGAACATCAAAGTAACATAAACATTCGCAAATAGGCGGGGGTGGTCTTGACCGATAGATCCTCCCTCCCACAGCTCGTTTCACGAGTACCACTTTCATGATTTCGGGTTTCCGCGGAAAGGGGCAGGTATGCTGGAATTTCACGTGGAGTCTAGTGTCAAATAGTTTCCCAGGAGCCCAACCTCCCCTTTGGGGGCAGGTGCAAAATCTCGTATAGGCGTAGATAATAAAGTGAACTTATGTGGCCGTGGTAGAGCGAACTGGAAAAAATATCCAATATGATAAATACGAGTCGGAGACCCTACCACGTAAAAATACAAGCGTCCCTCATTCGTTCTCGTTAACCTTTCTGCCGAGTGCAGTGCGTGTTATTAGGTGGTAAAAGTAAAGCGGGACGGTGGTCTCTGGAGCAGTCGGCGTGTCACGGGCCTGTGAGAAACTCACATGGGGGCGGGAGAACTAGAGTCACGGGAGCATAGATTAGTAGGTCGTATGGCGTACAAAAACTGGATTCAAGACATAACTTCCTGAGTGAGCAAGAAAAAAGAGCTGGGGACCATGGATAAATTCATTGTTCTCTCTGCATTAAACAATCCTGATGCAACTGATCCGCCTCTCGTGGGGCTCTGATTGCAGCATAACGTTGACAGAGACCAAGGGGGGGTGCTTTAAGTTAGGGGAAGTTGCATGAGATGAACTTGCTGCAGGTTGTTCTGGGACCTGACCCTATGAACATTCCTTCTCCCCCGTACCCCCCTCTGGGGTCACTAGAGGGGGAGGGCACAGTGTCATCAGATTACGATTCAGATAGGTAGCGACTGGATGAACTTTCCTTTGGGAGTGACCAGCCAGTACACTAGTTCCCTCCGAGCGGAGTTCGCGACTGAAATGATGAGTTTCAAACTATATCCGAATTGGAACCGGTATCATGTTGCCTGGTAGATACGATCCTTTGGCCTACGAACGGATTGTGACGGTAAATCTTCGATAACTTCGACGAGTTTCGAAAAGAGGACACGTATGGAAAAACATGACTGGTTCACGAAGGCGAGGGGCAGCGGATTGAGCTCCCGTTGTGTGCTGGACCCCAGAATAGCTGAATTTGTGGGCATCGCCTGGGAACGAGAGCCGCGCCAACTACAAGTGTAGTAGAAATAGAGTCCTCTAAGCCATCCTACGTCAGACAAGACGCCTCACGACCAGTGCAAAATAGGACTTTGGATACACAGAGTCCACATTACCCATATCTGGCACAGATTAACTGCTGCGGGCGGCTGTGTAGTGGAGTTTGCTCTTTTTCAAACATCCTGGTATTGCATTGGGCCAGGATGATTGACCAATGGCCTACATATACTCGGTTGTAGAGTCTTCCACAATTGCACCTTATTAGTTACATTTTAATTTTGCTGTTTTGGAAAGGTTTTGATTGTGTATATAATGAATTCTTCCCCCTATTGGGAAGGCTTTGTACTATTGAACTTACATAAAAATAGCGTGAAACTTGAACGAGACAAGTCCTTAAAATTTTCTAATTGTTTTTTATATCATTTATAGATAACTTAGAATCAGGATAGTTGACTAATTCAAAATAATGAAAATCGTATTTATCTCTTTTCGGCGTGACAGGACCAACGTGGGAAATAAAAGAAAAGCTCAAAGTGCAATTTATGGGTCTCATACTTTTATTGAAATATCGAATTAGTTTAGTGTTACAGAAATTTCATATATTAATAAGATATAACTGTCGCGATTGATGATATATGAAATTTGATCCGTAGATGAGCCCTTTTGTTTTATTGCCTTCTTACTTTCCCACATTGTTATATAATTTTAAGGAGAGTCGCCTTTTTGTGTTGGAGTCCGCTAACCTATATGTAAACTAATTTCGTGAGTCCGATATTTTCTAAGAACAATTCTAGGCTATTTATTATTTGATAATTTATTATATTATAGTTATTATTTTGTTCGCATTGCCCTTATTTGTGTGTTTACATCTTAGTTAAATAAGTGTCTTAGAATTTAAGTATATTGCTCAGTGCTATGTAATAGAATGTATTCTAGTTGCTATAAAATATTGTATTCTTAATAAATGTCAAGAGCTAAAGCTAATAACAATAACCAATAGGCCCAGATGTCATTAATCATTCAAAAAACAAACCGTAAGTAAAAAAAAGAAAAAAAAAAGAAAAACAAAAACTCCCACTAAAACAAATTTATAAAAAAATGGCAGAGGGACGTCCTGTCTGTTTTTAAAATGGGTCGGTGATCCTATCCCCTTAGCTAATTTCTTCCCAAATTTTATCCGACTTTCTGAATAAAGAAAAAATATTTTCTGTTGTTTATTGAAGCGACAAGGTGCGTTTTGAATATGTGAACACGTTAATAACTGTATGTGCTGGTGAGGTAAAAGTTGAAGTTATCTGTCTATTTCTGTGCACACTCATACACCTAAGTCTATGATAGATATTGCGTCACAATGAGTCTTGATCCCCCATCATTAGAATTCGATAAAATAAATCTTTGGCATATTATGCTGCTGGCAATGGTGCCACGGGGACAAGATGTCGATAACTAAGTCAGAAAGCAATAAAATGCACTTGGTACGTGTGAGAGGAAGTGATACTAACGAAAAAAAGTGTCGGAAAACTAAAAGAAAAAAAAAAAAAAAAAAAAAAAAAAAAAAAAAAAAAAAAAAACAAAAAAATAAAAAAATTATATCGATAAGAATAATCCCGCCTTCTCAAAAAAAAAATCCTATTCTGGACAGGGCCCTTTTTTTTTTGGGTGTGATTGCCTATTTGAACCCCAAGCTGGTTGATAATAACAATATTATATGTACCATTAAAGAAAATCAAAGACAGTCTTCCTTCTAACGCTTGCATATTAAATATGCTTCTCTACAGCATTTGATTTTGAGTGTCAGTATTAATGTTTTTGTTCAATACAGTTATGAAGTGAACGAAGAACGCAAGAACCCCCCAGCAAATGAAGCCAGCATCCGCTACTTTTCTCGGAAATGACATAAGATCACATAGGAAAACATGCCAATAAATGTATGTAAAAGTTGCACTGAATTTAATACTACTTGAAAGTATGTGTGTTTTGGCTTCCATGCATTGGCCTCTGTCATATATATATATATATCCTCCTTTATGTTAAGCTTTCTGCCATCCCTCCTCATCAGCCCCACGTTTCCACCAAAGGAACTTGTTCAGGCATGTATGTACCTGCTGCTGCATAAATCAAGAACATTATATATTCTAGAGGGATAGAAATTATCCATCTTCTGTCAAAAATTCTAACAAATTTAATGGCTAAAAGTTTGAGCTAATGAAAAGCCGTATATATCAAGAAACAGAGTGATAGTAACACAAACCAAAACCATTGAAAATCTGAACCTTTTCAACCTGAAGAAAATAAAGTGGAAAGCCACATTATTGACTGCATGTAAATTAATGTTAGACCTTATTTGAAAATAAAACCAGGCGAATCCTTAAATATCAAGTGGGACTCACTGAAAATCGAATTTCTCTAAATCAAAGGTGGGGCAGGGGGCCGTCGGTTTGATCGATTGATCCTCTATTTTGTTTTCCTCAAGACATAATAATTATAGATCAACGGAGCAGGCAGTCTCTTTGATTGATCATTGAATCAGACTACAAATTCTCAGACAACAGTTGATAAATCTTGCACGAATTATTATCCCTGGCTGCTGGGTACTCTGTTTTTGAAAGCACGTTCTGATTGAAAGCACTTTTAGCAACAGTAAGAAATGTTTCCTGTGCTTTTCTTATTTAAGATAATGCATCAAAATGGCCATGACAAAATTAGTCCCAATACAAGTTTAGTCAAATTATCAATAGAAATGTTTGGTGGGCATGATGACTCGTGTCCATATATGTAACTTCATTCCCTACAAAATTCAAAGCTGCGGGGGCTGCAGGCCGTGGATGATGCTATTTTCTTATACATTATTCCCTTTGAATCTAATTAGTGTTGGTTTTGACCCTTAAGACGCATGAATCAAACAAAAAAAGTTGATAATTGAGGTGAAAAAAAATGAAGAGACCAGCAATCTCTATCAAGGTATCAAGAAAATATTGGGAGAATCCTCTGTTCCCTGGCCTCTTGTTGGTTTTCTATTGGAAGCAAAAGGAAAGGGAATAGCCAAAGCTGGTAAATTTTGAAGCAATGCTAAAACCCTCTCTGTCTCTCTCTTAGACTACATTCATGCCCATGTAATGTCAGGACATTCTAAACAGACCCAATTGAAATGAAAATTATTTCTGCCAACTAAGCCAATTTCAAAGATCAGAGTGAGTATGATAATAAATAAAGGGTATTTTTCCTTTTTCACTGCTTTTATTTATTTATTTATTTATTTTGTTTCTTTACTCTCTTTTGCAGTGTGCGGCAGAGTTGAAGAATTGTATAATTTCAAGTGGTGTAAAAAGGCCCTCTCCTGGCACTTTTGGGGACTACAAATTCACACCCCACCCTTCACTTATCACCCATATTCGACCTCTTCTCTTCCATCCTCTTCCTGTGCTCTCTCTATCTGTTTCTCTACTCAGCAGCACAAACCTTTTCATTCATATCAAGAAGCCTTAGCTAACTCCTCTGTTTTTTCGTCTGCCTCTTCTGAATTTCGGCGATCTTGGTGTATCTTAATTTGTTGCCGTTATTTTTTGTCATAAGGTTTAACACTTATGGCTACAGTTGTCTGTCAAGGTTTGCAGTCGTGTATTGAGTCTCAGGTACTTGAGCCAAGAACGCTGAGGCTCAGATTGTCTTCACCAAAACCCCACTTCTCTCAACCCCACGAGTTAACCTTTAAATCCTGTTTCTTTGATTACAACACCAAAGAATTCGACGAAGAGAAGTGCCAAAATGATGAAAATACCAACCAGTCTGATTCTGTTGATGATAACATCTCCCCGAATGCTGATTCGGGCTGCTGGAGCTTCCTCCAAGCTATCTCCAATGGCTCCCAGTTAAGCTCCAAATCAGAAACAACAGAAAAAGAAAACACATATGTTCATCCTCTAGATAAGCGTTCCATGTCTACGCCGAGTGAGAAGGGCTTGGAATTATGCACTGAGAATTTAGGCAGTGAAACTGGAACCGAAATCATTGAAGACAGCATATTCTCATTGTCTTCTCCTTCGTCCCCATCGAAAGAAAACTCTTCCTCTTATGGAGGAAATTCTCCAACAAGGGAACAACAGAAATCACGTCATCTTTTGGGAGCCAAGAAAGCGAGTTCTCGTAATTTTCCACCTCCCTTGACTACTTTAAGCGGCATGGAATCTCTCCAAGTGAGGCCCCACAGAGAAGATGGGCGCCTAATAATCAAAGCTACCAAGGTCCCATCAAACCACTCTCTCTTTCACGCTGAGAGAAGCCATGGCCGCCTTCGACTCTCCCTTTTCAAAGTTTGTCCTCATGTTTTCGACACTGAGGAAGAAGCTACCACCGATGAAATTCATGATGACAATCAAGACTACTACTACGTAGACACAGAAAATGAGGCCAAGTGTGGAGAGCAAGAAACAGCAGAAGAAGAGGAAGAAGAAGAAGAAGAAGATGCCGTTGAAGAAAATGATGCATACACCGGAGAGGAGATGAATGGAACTGACAAAGATGTTGGGGGTGAAATGGGAATGAAAAAGTTTCGAAGACCAAGGAGGTGCAAAGAAGGTGAGACAGAGAAGAAAGGACTGCTAAATTGGGAGGTTTTATGGGTGGCTACGTCCTAAAGTCTCAATTTGTATCTCTCTATAATAAAATTTTAACCATTTTTGTCTGTCCTTTTTTCCCCTTTCTGTCATCTTTTCCCGTCAAATGTTCTTCTTGTTCCCAACCAAAAGCATATGCTTGTTGTGGTAGGTAGTTATTATCGTTATTTGAACAAGCTATTCTCCCTTTTCCCTTTTCCTTCCTCTCCACACCCCCCACCACACGCTCTCTGTAAATCTAATGAAATCATCTGTCCGTTTTGATTTCTAAAGCTCAAATGCATCCCAACCAAACCCATCAGAAGAACATGAATCCTCTAATATCTGTATGTTTAAAAAGCATTTATTACAATACATGTTTAGCTCAAACATCAACCTCTCAATTTTAAAGATTTCAGTGTCAGAGAGTTTTCATTCTCAGTACCTCACTTTCCAAACCAACGATCTTCGTATTTAATTCATTAATCTATTTTTAAAAATTTTATTAAAACCATATATAATTAAATAATAAAATTATTTTATTAATTAAATAATTTTTTATTTTAATTATATTAAAATAATAATTTATTTATTTATTTATTTTGTATAAATCTTTGTCCTCACAAGGAGAATGTGGTCGGCTATAATTGGAGCCTTATCACTAATGATACAGGCATACAAAGTGGGAAGGGGAGTCAGTCATGCAAACAAGGATACGCATGATCTCCACCGTACAGTCGGACACAAAATCTACACTGGGCTTTGTCGGTTCCATAAGCTTTTCTGTAGACTTGCGCCCACTTGATCACATTCGTTTCAATAAACTGTACGGAGTACAACGCTGGAAGAAGAAGTGCAAGTGGGTGTACGATCGACCACTGCAAAAGCGAGCGAGTGGGTGCGGTAATTATCAGTGGGGAGGTGCACCCTACTCTGGCTGGCTTTGCAGCAGCAGCCGCCGCTTGTTGTATGTGGTGCGGCTTTGCCCATGGTATTCAAGATATATGGTTACATTGATTTTTTTTTAAAAAAAAATTATTTAAAAATAATATAAAAATTTTATTTATATTTTAAATATAAATAAATAATATAAAATAAATCGTAATTTTTAAAAAGAATGAAAATTAGTTAATTAATTTAAAAAATACTCGTAAAAATTAAAAATAAGATAATTACAAATATGACCCCAAAATGTCAAACGTGAAGCACGTGTTGAAAATTACAAATTAAAATTTAAAAATAAAAAGATAAAGCTTTGCACGAAGTGATAGGGAACGACATTCTCTTTATCCAAATAATAATAATAATAAATTTAAGTGAATGGCAATCAAGAAAAAGAAATTACTCTAAATTGCAGACAACCCCCCTCTAATTTCTCAAAATTATGAAATAACACAAAAGTTAAGACAGCTGATGTATGATGGCATGAGTAACAAAAGTGAAGCATTGCTAGAAGGAATGACCCATTAAAGAGGTTTAAGGAACTATTTTTTTGCTTAAATAACCCAATTAAGAAACTAATTTCTTTCTCATTTTTTATTTTTATGTGCAATTCAAGGTGTGACATAATTGAATCTGATCCATTAACATGGTGAAAGACCAATGACATCTCTCCACGTGTAAAATTTAATTAGGTAAAGTCTGCTTATATCGAAGACACATTTGCAGAAAGGAGAAATCTTGTTGGCTGGCTTTGTGTGTTTCTTTCTTTAGGCAAGAAATTGCTTTCTTGCTAACTAAGGAGTTGGGATTATTTCCTTGCACCTTTTTCCATTGTTTGTGGGTGCATTTAGTACCTGTAGTTCCACTATCTTCTTGGCATATATGATTGATTTTTTTTCCTTTTGGTGTAAAGCCAACTTTAATGCTCTTATTGGGTTCGATTTTTCCCAAAAGTGCTTCCGTAAGCTGACATTTCTCTGAGGATTGATTATGCATATCTTCTTTGCAACAAAATTATCCATATTATAATTATATTAGTGATGCTTCATTAAATTTTAATTTAAAATTAATTGTATATTATTATTGGATAAAAATTATATTTTAAAATTTAAGACTAACAAAGACAAACACTTTAAAAGTGTAGTGTATGGTGTGGGTGTGTGAATCCACTTAGCTAGCATGGCGTCACCAACAGAAGAATCCACCGTATATGAACCGAAAAACTTAGCCGTCACGGTTCTAAGTGACCCCACCACCAATCTTGGACGCATGCCAACACTGCCTCAAAGGGACAGCATAGTACGCCCCTTTCACAGTTATATTTTCTTCCATTTAATGGATAACACCACGGCAGTTATATTCCTTAATTCGCAATTGTCTTGCTTTAGAGAATGCTTAAAGGATTATGAATTCAAGGACGGATTTAATGAAGCTCTCCCTGTCATGATGTTCTTCACATGTGCAAGTCGACTGGATAAGAATGAATACGATGACCATTAAATATATGCGCATACGTTCAGGCAAAACACAGACACAAATCTGTGTCGTCTGTAATGTACAAATGGAATACGGCCCTTGATGTTCATGTTATGGTCTGCCTTGATCAAACGATGATGCTCAAACGTGTTCATGGAACAGTTTGTGGCTGCAAAATCATGGAAATCGACATCTGTGCTGAGTTGTGTGGGAAATATTATGATCACGAGTTGATGCAATATCCATAGAAAAGCCACTGAACCTCCTGCGATTTAGCTTTGATTCTAATGCCATTAATGGCAGATCGACATCACCCACTGCATTCACATATTGTCTCTTTCCTTGACTGCAAAATCCCATCAACTCCTTGAAAATACGACAATTACTCCATACATAGAAGAACATTATATCCAACTAACACATTATGTTACAGTATTTGAAAGACAGCAGAAAACCTTATTAAACTTGTACCCAAAGCTCCCAGAAAGAAGCATAGGATGATGGTTTTCAATCAGGGCCACTCGAAATCCCTGTGTTCTTATCCTTTTGATTTGATTTGATACTGCACAATTCATCGTTTCTGTCTCCGTACAGATTTCTTATAACTTAAGCAAGAATAACAGATGTGAAGGCAGCTGATCTCTCAACTTTGGGCTTAAAAGAAATTAAAGGGCATGCGATTATTTACTTTTGTTCTCTCCGTGTCAAATCATAAGTTATTGTTTCAGCTTTATGGATTCATGCCATGGATTTCCCTGCTGATTTCAGTATCATGTATCTTTCTAATCATCAAGCTAATCTCCAATAATCCAGGTCTTTCACAGTCTAGAGATTCTCTTCATCTTTATCACTACACAAAAGAACCCCCCACATCAATCATCTTTTCACGCACACTCAAGTCTCTTCTTCATCTTTTTCAAAAACCAGCACCATCTTTTTAGAATACAATTTTTACCGTTCGGTATGAATCGATCAACTTTCCTCCATGCAAAATCCAAGAAATGAAAAGAAACTGAATTAAAGTTCCAGACATAGTAATTGTTTGAACTCATCCACCTCCCCCTCTATGATTGAGGGAACAACAAATGCTTTTTGACTGGAAATCAAAACCACGGCAGGAATCCCGTAAATGCAGAAGGAAAAACAAAGAGAAATTCAAGGGCGGCCCGCAATTAAATAACATTGCGGGCATGTCAAACAGCTTCTTGTTCCTTGTACTACCTGCAGTAATCATTGTTTGTAACATTTTTGTACGTCTTTTGACTTGAATTTATATTAAAATTTCGTTTTGTCTGCTCATGTTGAATGAATAAATAGATTTATGTACGTTGAATGCTGGTTAATGGTGGAATGAAATCATAATGGAGGAGGGATAAGAGAATCAGGAAAGAGAGAAAGCATGGAAGTAATTCTCTTCAACTGTACAGGGTGTTATTGGCTGAATAAACCTGGCACCGACAGAAAGTTATGTGGTGGTAACAATAACCTCGTGATCAAGGAAATGGATAGCGCTCCCGGCATGTCGGCTTATTATCTTTTCCAGTTAGCCTAGCTGTAACGATTTGAAATGTGTCGGCTGAATATACCATTGAAATTCGCTATCATTCTTTTAATTTTTTATGTTAATTAATTTATATTTATATTAATTATTTTTAAAATTTTATTTTATATTTTAAATTAAATATAGATTATATCGTAACCAACTTCAAAACAATTTTACACAACTCTGTCTCAACTCACAGTCACGTCAGCAAAATAGCAGTCTTTGTGCCCAGTGGTAACATGGCCTTGCTTAGAAGTTAGGCCAACTACCCATAAGAAAAATTGGGCAGTTCCAAGTTGCAACGGATTGACACAAATAACGGAAAGAAGCACTTCATGAATACTAGGTTCAAGAGCAGAACACCTAAAAGATTTGGTAAAGACTCGCTCCTATTTTACACTTTACAATTCATAGCTACTTGTAATTAATAAAATAACTCAATAATTCCAATCAACAATATACTGTGAATTAACAACCAAAATAGCTCAGTCGTAAACATGTGCCAAGTTCTTATGATAATCCTCCATCGGAAAGAAGCAAATTGATGTAATAAATTCTGGGAAAGATGCTGTTTACAGTGATAAAGTGTCCTGCCACCAATTAAACATTTAACTTTCAAATATAATGGGCAAAATAAAAGTGCATCAAGGGCCCAAAACAAAGATTTTCTTCAGCGTTTAATCATGTTTATCTCCTGTCACTGTTAATGAAGGATCTAATATTGCCATGAACAAATAAAGCTGTAAAAGGTCATCCAACAGAAGATCATTATTTTGCATCACAGATAATGCTTTATGATTCTGCAAAGTTGAAACCACAGAATGTACATTCCCGACTAGAATTGGCATAATTCAGACTCTGAGAACAGAAATTCAGAAAATAATTCTATTTCTGTTTCAAAATCCTGAATAGCATACAATAGCTTCACTCAAAGAAAAAGGAAACGCATGCAAGGATGCTGCCCATATGAATTTTCTTGGGCATAGCGGCACAGAAGGATGTGCTGCCATTCATGCCGATATAGCAAGGTGACCACTATAGATTATTGAATATCGTCTCTTATCAAAACTAAAATTACATACATTTAACACTTCCCAATGGAAAAGCATAATTAATTCCACTAGGTTCTAATACAGATACAGGTGAGGTACATGCATTTACTTGCCCGCAAATGCAAACCTTAGATGCTCTCTTGGTCGGACTAGAATCTGATCCTTCGGTGATGATGCTTTTCCTCCAACTGCCTGGCGCATCATCTCTGCAATAGGCATTTTGCATGTCAGACCTCTAGTGACGCTTAAGACAATGAAAGTCATCAATCTCATCCAAAAAGCAACTAAAATTAAATTATAATAACCAACAAATACTAAAAACAGATGATTCATTCTCTCAATTCATTTTGAATAAGTGTAAAATGACTGCAATCAGTTTTACTTGCACATATATTGCAAATTAATTACTTCAAAGACCATACACAGAATAGATATTTTGTTTCTCAAGTTGAGATCCCAGATTCTTTACACTCATTGAAAAGCCTAAACAAGCCAAGATCAGACTTGATTGGGATTGGATCTTGTATCAAAATAATTGCCCAACAAGAAAGCCTCTTAGCTGCTCTTGAACAACTTGAATTGTTTACAGGCCTAAAAGTAGGCTAATTTTTTCCACGCCAAACATCACTTTTTAAGTCATTTTATGCATGCAAAACTACAAATTGCCAACACCTTAGAGCTCAAAAAAAATAAGCATATGGTAGTGTAGACAAAAATTTCATGATTCTACTTGCTCATTCATGAGGCTCTGACAGAAGATCCAGTTAACATTATCTGCTGTGACAAGAATCCCCATTACATTACAAAGAGTATTTTTAAGCACATGGTAGTGTGAACAAAGAAAGATAAAAAGGTTCAGAACCTCTTGAAAAAAGAGTATTTTTAAGAAAACTAACTTTGAAATGATATGCATTATAAAAATGTAGATTCCAGCAAAAATTAATGAGGCTTACTGTAACAGAGATCTCTTAGACCATTAGGTCCAACAAAGACATAAAAATTGATGAAAATGAAAATCCAAGATCAGTGCAGAAAAGGAAAACTTGCCTCGTTTTCTTTCAAGCTCTTCGTCGAGTTCTTCTTTCCATTTCCTTTGTCTCTCTGAGAAGCTCATGCTACATGAACAATCAATTGTCATTTTCTAGCTATAGAATTGATAAGACTGATAAACTAACTAGAAAGCTAAAACAAGCATCAAATGTCAGTTTACAAACCTAGGACTATTTCTTTCCTTCCGAGCATCAAGAACAAGCCCTTTCCAGTCATTAAGCTGAGGCGGCTGATTTTCCTGCAAAGCTTGATCTTGAATGCTATTAACATATGATACATGAGCTACTTGTCGCCCAGGGCTAGCAGTGTTGGTAACATCAAAAACAGCTGCAGAGAGTCTTCTACTAGGTAGCCACTTGGGTGACCTACTTTTAGGAGGTAAGTTCAAAACTTGATCATTTGCATTTCCAACAGCACTTGGATGGCCACTTGCATTCAATGTGCTGTAAAACTCTTCATACAAAGGTGTTTGAAGCTTCTTGAGATCTAGAGCCTATTGAAGGTTTACAAACAAGCATGAATTATTATCCATCATGCAAATTCCACAATCATAATGTTTCAGCTGAATGTGAATCCACTCAATTTTCTTTCTCTGATACGTTCTTGTTTCTTTAAATTCTCTTTGCTGTAATAATAGTTCTTAGGGCATTGGGTAAAGACTATGGTATACATCCCCTGAACTAGAGTCTTTACTAATTGTGGTTCTTTTTAATAAATTATTTTACTTATCAAGAACAAATCATGTGATTATTCCATTGTAGATTTATTTAGAGAAAAAAGTAGCAAAATATGAACAGAAAAGGCACCTTCTCCTCAAGAAAGGCTCTAATTTTTGATTCCATAACTTCGTAATCATCATCAGCTGCTGACGAACCACAGGGAAAAGAGAAGTCATTCTCCCCCTTACCATATAATTCAGTGCTTCTAGCACCTTCACAAATAACTTGACCAGAAGTTATATTCATTCCATTTCTCTCTACCTCGGGACTTTCATCAAACTTGCATGAGCACACATCAGTGGGTTCACACATAGGATTAAAACTCTGATTCAAATAAACAGGTAAGCCCATTGTTATTGAAGCTACATCAAAAAATATGAACCATGTGAACTTCAAATCCTATTCTCACCTTATTTAAATCTGCAGATGTCAAGGCAGAGTGGAATTTTATTGATGCTCTTGTCCCCAAATCATCTTTGTCATCTATCTGGCACATGTCATCATCCCTATTACCAGCTCCCCAGTAGGATCCTGCTGATAAATGCTCAGGATACACAGTTGAGCAAGTGACACTACCCATTTCACACAAATCCTTCAAACCTGTGCAGGCTGACAGCCTGATCGAAGAGATCAAGCTGTAACATCAAAATAGTTTCAAGAATCAAGAATCGGATACAATCAATAACAAAAAAATCTGATAAGTTCAGAATTTCGTTAAATGAAACACTTACGAGTTCCTTAGATTCAAACCTGGTGTTGCCATTGAATTTCCATACTCCTGATAATAAAGGAACAAAAATTCTGAGATTGGCAGGAAAATCGTTAAATAAACAACCAACTCCATTAAAGTTATACTTACCATGACCGAGTTACGGAATACTGGATGAGGATCCTGATAGTTCCCAGTGACAAATGGATGCTGCACATGCTCAGCAAAGGATATTACAGGTGAAAAGCTGCCCTTTATATATATATATATATATATATATATATATGTCTGCATAAATGTTGTGGCAGTTTTTTATAAGGAGTTGCCAAGCGAAATAATTCACAGCTCAAAATTACCTGCAGCAGTTCTGATGCCGTAGGCCTTAAATCCGGTTCCCTGCCACCAAATATTGATGTACATAAGAGTTGATACCAACAAAATCATTACAACATACAATTCATTAAAAAAAGAATGGAAGAAAGAATTCAACAAGAAAAATGGGATCTATACGAACTTAACAAAAAACAAAAAGAAAAAAGTGACACAAGAAAGAAGGAATAAGTGAATAAATGTACTTCTGTAGGCATTTTAACAGAAAATCCTTTGCCTCTATGGAAAGATGTTCAGGTATGGGTGGATGAGATTTAGTTGTCCCAATGTGAAAGAGAGCAGCAACCTGAAAGAAACTTCATTTCTTAGTCTGCAAACTGAAGGGCTTTGACAATTTTGGTTGGACAATGAACAACAATCAAATTAATATGGTTTAAAAAGTTTCAGGTATTTACCTCCTGGAACTGTTGGCTCCATGGAGGCTTTCCGGTAGCCATCTCTATCACAGTACACCCAACACTCCATATATCAGCAGAGCTAGGGCATCAAAGTTTGAAACTAATGAGCTACCAAGATCAGAGAATAGAATGAAGGCATATGATGTTATTTTACTTGTAACAGAGACAGGGAATTAAGTAAACGTTTCTTGATTCATGAGAAAAAAAATGCATTTCAAATCAAAGTAAAAAGCAACAGATTTCCAGAGGCTTCTCCTTTACTGCTCACACAAATACTTTCTTTGTAAAAAATCTAAAGAACAGCAATCTAAATGATGCTTAAAAGAAAAAGAAAAAAGGAAAAGGAGGAACATCGGTGTGTCTGGCATTGATGCGAAGTTGAGTTGGATCTGGTTAACCTTAATGAACCTTGTTTCAGGTAGTGACTAACAACTCAGTAATTTTGAAGGAAAAGAAAATTTACCTCCAAACATTATTTTGTATTTTCAAATTTAAATTTTCCATACTGGAGAATCATAAAATTTTAGCAAAACTAACCATATCTATATATATTAACTGCTATACTAAGCACATTATTTTCAGCACTTTGCAATTCTCATTCTCACACTATTAGATAATAAGATTGACCATCATCCTGTGCCTTGTTATCAAAAAGATATTTCAGCCATTTAAACTAACAAAGAAAATTTTCAAAACTGAAAAAGACACATTGATTTTATAACTTAAAGAAAAAATCTAATCTTCCAGTGAAAAATGAAGTGCAAATAAATGTCAAAATCTTACAAGCTATGCCCAGTCTGGAGAATAACCTCAGGAGCCATCCAATATGGAGTTCCCTTCATTGACTTTGCACCATTTATTGTAGCCTGTAGCAACATAGAAAGCATAGTACTGAAACATATAGAACACTTGTACGGATGACAAAAAAGATTTGTTTGCTTTTTCCTTTAATATGAAAATTATTCATACCAGCTTCACAACTTTCTTGGATGCACCAAAGTCTGCAAGTTTAATACACCCCTTATTATCAACCAGTATGTTTGCCCCCTGAATGAAACATGGCCATTATTAGATTAGATTAGAGAGAGATACAGTGATTTCTTCTAAAGAAAGAAGTGAGAAATACCTTAATGTCCCTATGCATAATTCCATTCTTGTGAAGATACTCTAGCCCCAACAACAATTGTTTTGTGTACATTCTAACAACCTGTAAAACCAATCATTTTGAGAAAACATAAGCACTTGCAGATAACAAGATTTTAAAATTTCAAAACAATCAGTTAGCTCTTACAGACTCTGGGAAGGATCCAAATTTTCCTAATAGTGATGATATAGATCCACCAGGAACAAATTCCAATAGAATATTTAATGAATCATCCTCTCTGGCAGTTCCCAAATATCTCTAAGAAATACATTTACGGAGAAAAAAATTAATAGACAGTAAGCAAGAGCAAACATTTCCAATGAAATATCAAGATATCATACTCACAACAATATTTGGATGGGAAAGATTCTTTAAAAGTTTCACTTCTTCCTCCAGTTCTTGAATATGTGCCTGGCATACAAATTTCAGAATAGAAAACAATTCAGTTAACTTCTAGGACAGATTTCAATAACAACTTTGGAGAACTAAGATAGCGTTCAGTTAGCAACTTCTTTTAGGGAAAAAATCAAATCAATATTGGTTTGACTAAATTTATGCATATAAATAAAACAAAGCAAAACGATAACCTGTGTTTTCTCTTTTGAGGCACTGCTCGCTGCAATTAAAACCTATAACCAAAAAAGAATAAAATCAGAACTAAATCCTAAACAATTCAGCAATAACGACAGTAAGCAGTTATTAACCTGTTTAACGGCAAGAAGCTCTCCTGAGTCGAGATTCATCCCCATATAGACGCGACCAAACGCGCCGCATCCGATCAACTCGCCTTTCCTCCACCGAATCGGCAGCGCATCAGTTTTTGCGATCGGCGGCAGAGCCGGTACCGATGGTTTTGAAAATAGACCAATTCTTGATTTGCGAATGCTGGAGCCGATCTTCTCCACCAAGCCGCTGATCGGTCCTCCTCCTCCTCCATCGTCTCCCGACGTCGACCGAAAAACCAAAGATCGTCGAACTGATCCGAAAATTTCTTGCATGCTAGAATTCGTACTTCGGATTTGAAAGGAATCCGTCCGATTATCAACGGAAATCGTGTACGGACACTGAAGTTAGGGTGCTGCGAAGTTCGCAGTTTTCAGCTATCGAAGTGAAACTGAGTGGGAATGATAGAGACAAGGGGGTAGATTTGAAGGAGGGAAAAGGAAGGGGGGATCTAATTTTTCAAAAATAAAGAAATGCAAGATCAAATGACAGGTGGCGTTGGCCGTTGAGGTTTGGGGGAATCCATGAAATTACATCTTGCGTTTGAATATGCTTCCACGTACGTTGCCCTCGTTGCTATTTTTTAACTGGCGAAAACGGCGGTTTGAACTTGGATCGAAATTACCATTTTGTATATAAATTTATTATTCTGTTATTATTATTATTATAATATTAATAATAATTTCTTAATATTTTTAATACAATAATTTCGCAGTTAAAAATAATTAAAATAAATAACGGACAACCCGAAAGATGTCCGGATATCCACCCGCTTAATGATCAGCACCAAGACACCGTTAAGACGGCGTTTTAGTGGGAAGAAAAGGTCCGTCACGTTTCCCGAAAGAGATACAATTATCATACATACTGATCAATCTGTACAGGTAACTTTCAGTTGTTCCCTCGCTCCATAGCTCGCTCCCCTACTCCTCCTCAGCTCACCTTCTTGGGATAATACAGATTAGACTGCAGGCCTAACTCCTATGTTCAATGGATATATAAGTCATCTTTTTTTTTCATTTGAGCAGTAAATTCTGTTCAGAAGACAGATATGGGATTTGATCTTGAATCTTTGTCAGAGGCAACATCAGTAGCCATTGGGGCTCTGGTTAGCACCACAATATTGTACCCTCTTGATACCTGCAAGACCAAGTACCAAGCTGAAGTTAGAGCTCACCATCAACAGAAGTACAGGCTGGTTTCTTCCTTTAGTCCCACTTATCTCTGCTTGATATTTTTAGATATTTTACCTTTTTTTTTCTACTTGGCATGGCAGCTTCTCTGAGTGTGTCTCAAATGGTTTCTTTCTTCTGGATATGATATGTTATTTATTCCCACGAGTTAACGGGCTATTAGATGTGAATATGTTGACCAAAGGAGGAAATTGAACTTGAATTTTGTAGTTAAATTTCTCTGCGCTGTAATCTTTAGGTGTAATCAGTTGTCTTATTTGATTGTATGGCTTAATACGTTTGTCATTAGGTGTGTATTTGGATGACTTCATAGAGAATCAACCTTGCGTCATGATGGTTTATGGTCGATAGTTAAGAATTATCAAGCGGGTTTACTGCAAATCTCACTTAGTTAAATTGCCCTTCGAGTGTTCACAGAAAAATTCCTTCTTGCAATGCTTCACACTCAACCTTTAACATTCTTAATTTAACGGCTCTGTTTCATTCAGGAATATTTCTGATGTTCTTTGGGAAGCAATTGCTACACGTCAGGTTGTTAGGTTGTATCAGGGAGTTGGGACAAAGAATCTGCAGTCATTTATATCACAATTCATCTACTTCTATGGCTACAGCTTTTTTAAGAGGCTGTACTTGGAGAAAAGTGGTAACAAGAGTATTGGAGCAAGCAAACTTGATTGTTGCTGCAGCCGCTGGGGCTTGTTATGTTCTAGTGACACAGGTGAGGAGTGATATTTTGAACCTTTCTCTTTTTCTTGATGGTGAAACATCCCTTCTCCATAGCATTAATTTTAATGGCTTCTTTCACTATCTATGGTTTCGTTTGAGAAATGGAAACGATGCAGATCAGAATTTCATGTAGAAACCTGCAGTTGCTATATTTGGAAAAGTGTTTCTCAGGTCTCTGATTGAGGTCTATTTTTAAAGAGGTTACCTTGCACAACTTGAAGCGAGCTGAAACTAGAAGTTTTGTGTTTCACAGTACACTGTATTTGATCAGTTGAAACAAAGATTACTGAAGAGGCGACTGAAGAGGGAAACTGGCGCAGAGTCATCCCCTCAAGCTCTTTCTGCCTTTTCTGTTGGGTGCACTCTCAAAAGTGTATAGCTACCTTCTTTACTTACCCAGCTATCAGGTAGATGGTCCGTTCGATTGGTCTGCCCTTAACATTTCATTACTCAATCCTTGTATACATATACAGATGCTTTTGAAATTTGTTTTAAATAAGTTTTTCCATTTGTCTTGTTGAAAATTCAACAATGCTTCGTCAGTATTGCATGTTGAAAGGATGGATAAAGAATACCACTTTCATCTCAATCATTTTACTGCTAAGTTGACAAAATGAAGATGTGAATTGCGACCAGGTGTAAGGTCACGATTCAGGCTGCGGAATCAAACGAAGATGGGACTGGCCAAGCTCCAAAGAGAAACCAAAAGACAGTCACAGGCGCTCTCTGTTACATTTGGAAAAGAAAAGGTCCATTACTAAAAATTGTGCTAAGCTCAGCATTGCTTATAATGATAAAAGAGAAGATCACAAAGACGTCATGGGTTCTATTGCTTGCGCTTAGAAAATTTCTCTTTATCACCAGTACTAGTAGACTCAAGAGTACTTGATTTCAGGGAGAAGATTTTTTTGGCGGGAACTGGAAGCCGGTTTCTATTTCGCAATGAGGAGATTTGTCTGTTCAACAATAACATTAATGTGGTTCAGCAATATATTTCCAGGCTTCCAGCACATGACATGTAGGTAATTAATGTAATTCGGCAATTGTTAATTTGTCGAATAAAGAATCAGCACCCATCAAGGTAATTCAATGGCGGGACTGATGCAAACTTTGATTTCTTCTGCTTTTAAGGGAACTGCAGATAGATGGTGCTCCAAGCTGGCTTGATCATATCATATGGTAGAAGACCAGATTGCAAACAATTTGTTATATCTCTTCTCGTCTTGTCGAAACAAATAGCTGATGAATGGTTCCAGGGTTGCTTAAGATAAAACTAAAACTTGTGTGTAATGCTTTCAGCTGATGAGCCTTGAAAAACAAACAGCTGCATGTATCTTATCTGCTCGTGGAAGCAAACTTGAATGAGCAAGACAACTTTTTTCGCACGAAATGTCTTCCAATTACAATATTATTGATTACGAGTAAAACAATTTATTATTATAAGTAAAAATAATTAATGAAATATATAATAATATAGAATTATTTTTAATTCTCTTATCCCCAATTGTTACATTCACAACAAACTTGAAAAGTTTGAAACTCAAACATAAAGATTTGTAATAGGGCTTTTGCTCTCACACTTTCCTCCACTGCCCTCAAGAACATGTATTAAAATACAAAACAAAATGGTTTTTTTCTATCATGATGAAAGTGTAAATCAGAGGTATCTGAAAATTTTATATTTCCTAATTAGTGGGAACTGCCAAAACCATTTCTCTGTATTCAAGTGTTGCCCTTTTTTGGGTTGTAATTCTCAAATAAAGATAGTCTGAGTAGAAAATGCAATCACTTGGCATCAAAATATTAATAAAGCACCAATCAGCCAAAAGAGCAAGTAGTGAATCAAACCAATCTTGGAAAGCAAACTGACTGCACTGACTGGCACAAAGCTTCCTTCGGGTGTGCTTGTTGTCAAAACAACAACAATCCAGTTGCCCTTGGAACTGATGCCAACTCCTGTAAACTTGGTGTCATTGAGACTTTCTGAGTACTGGGACTTGGTGAAGTTTGAGAGCACGAGAACAGAATCCAGGTTAGGAACGCAAGCAGGCATGACAGTTCCATCCCTTGTGTTAGAGATATTCAAGTGGCATTTGTCTAAGAGGTTTGGGTAGTCAGAAAATGCAGGCTCAGTCCCAGGCACTGTATTAGCACCTGTGGTATTCGTACAGGGTTGGTTCTTAAATTTATTGGCCATTTCATCAGCAAAGCACTCTGCATTCTCATTTTTTGTTAGGGCTGTTAAGTTTAAGGATTGCCTATAGCTGTTAAGGCCTTGCAGCAGTGTGTCCTCCTCATCTACAGCAAAAGAAGTTAGTGGCAAAGGGAAGTTAAGTTTCAAGATGTCAACTGAGAGAGTAATTTTCCAAGCCATAATTGTTTAACATCCAAACACTCAACTATCTTATGGATATCAAGTCAAAAATAAGTTTGGTAAAATGCATGAAGATTAAACATGGTAAACAAAGAATTCTGTAAGCAAAAACCACAACTATAGAAGAATGTTTGTTATTTGTTATTAATTTTATCAATTTGCAACAGGTATTGTTTATCTTACCATTTAATTGCTTCCACTTCAAGGCAATGACTATATCAGCTTTAACTGTAAAACATGCTCCAATATATTAAGAAAGTGAAATAAGCTGAGAAAGAATTTATGTGTTTCTTATGTTATAGGTCAAGGACAATTAAACTGAAGGAGAAGCACAAACAGAAAAACCCAATAATGGTTGAACCCTCTCTCTTCTTTAGAGTATTGGAACTGATAAATGCAAGCCCGGTTTCAGGCCTAACCTAACATTAAGGTTTACAATCTAAAAGTTCAATTAGATAGAGGAAGCTTATGGTGTCTGCTGTGATACAGAACAGAAAACAAGCCATCTATGAACATTCTACTGGCAGCTACAGCCCTTTTATGTTTAAGATAGATCATGTCCTTTCCATGTTCCCAGGTCTATGGCACTGTAATGAAATGTGAAGCATTATAATGCATCACGCATTCACTTCTTTCAGATATCAAAAGAAAGGAAGATCACATGGAACTTCCACCGCACTTTGGTCGCATTTATCTGTCAAGCTCTATTACTTCCAGGACGGAAATAAAACACATTACAAAATGTCGAAGGTTGATAACTCTCAGTATACAAAACTGTATCAGCTTTTAGGATTCTCAAGTTCAAGTTAATCATCTCTAAGGTTCATATGGTGGTTATGAAGATATGTTACTAAATTTAGTTATAGAAAAGGCTTGGAAAGGAATGGTTTAGAGGATCAACCAAAAGCATTAATTGAAGGAAAATATAGCATTCATTAGTGGGACTGACCAGAGAGTTCATGAAAGAAAGCAAAAGCATGCAACAACCATAAAGTGCATAAAATGGTTAAGGGTGGGACTATAAGTACTCTCCACACTTAAATTTTAATAAAAATTATATATTACAATAATATTCATAAAATTAAAAACAATTCAATGTGATTAACTTAAATATATTATTCTTTACAGCCATATTTGACACATATTCTATCATATTATAACCCTAATGTGTTCTTTTATAATTATTAGATCATTTAAAAGATCAAACTTATTGAAAGAATGGCAATACATCTTTATTCAATTGCCACCGAAAGAGGATTGAAAAACAATTTTTTTCTATAAAAAATCAATAATTAAATCAATACAAAGCAGCAAACTCTGCTATTGCAAGAAACTAGAGAAGTTTAGTGCAGAAAAAGATCAGCAGTCAACTGCTGCTCCAAAAGGAATAACAAGATATTACAGAAAACAAACTAACAACAAGCTGTAGCTCCACTGCTGTGTAGATAAAAACAAAGAACAAAAGCCTTTCTTAGATTGTGAGGGATTCTCAATGGAGGGGCAGAGTTTTAACCATGAGAGTTAAATCATAAAAAGTTAAAAACAAAATAGCTTAAAATATATTTACTTCTGAAGTATATTTTTAAATTTATTTTACAGTCTAATTGGCATTCTCATGAATTTATAGTTTAAATTTTCAATTTTTAAATTTAATAAGTGTTTTTTTTCTCGAAATGAAAAATAAGTTAATGTTTAGACTTTTGAGCAAAGCTCACAATATTATTTTTGGGTGCAAATGACCCCAGCTAATGGTTAAATCACAACTTTACTATGGATCTAATGGTTTAGTACTAAGCAATCTTATCTAGGCAAATTCATCAAGTGGTTGGTCATCAGGATTCTGCTTAGAGATGGTGAAAGCAGCAACATTTACAAATTTTCATCCCAAATCAAGTGCATTTGCTGTGAGCAATCTCACATAACATGCACTATTAAAACAAACATGCGAATCAAAATTACACCAATGACAAGCTAAGCAAGCACCAAACCGACGTAGAAAAACTCCAATCGTTGTTTAGGTACAAATCCATCAGATCAGTAACTAAAGAACATTGCTTGACGAAACAAATCAAATACCCAGAGCGATGACCCGTAAACAGATCTCATAAGATTGGATTAATAAAAACAGTTAAACAAATTTTTTTTAAACAAACCCAGATTTTATGTCAACTGCAAATTCAATTTCACTATAACATACACACCAACAGATGAACATATACAAAATCCCACAGAATGACCTTAAAATGAACAAACGATTCAGCGAAGAACCACACATGCATGATGAACAAAAGCCATGAAAGGAAAAATGGTAGAAGCTAAAGAATGGGAAACGATTTACAGAGGGCAATAAAAGAAATGCTCACCAGTATCACATTTGACAGGCAGATTCATCCAGAGAAAGGAGATAAGCAAGAGAAGATGAAGCCATGAAGACGCCATTTCCTTTCTTTTTTGTTATTCTGTTAATGATGACAACAACGAACACAGCAGGTGTTGCTTCTATAAACAATAAAGAAGTGACAGACAAGTTGGAAAAGAAAAAATGTAGCTTTCGTTTCTTTAGTTAGGTGCTTGAAAGCAGAGTCCGATCGACCCAAAAAGCTAGTTTAACCTGGTCAAACGGCGTCGTTGTCGTATGAATTCAACTCAAAGTCTAAACGACGGACGGACTCTCCGCGTCTTCGACTGAGTTGCCAAGGTCGCGTTTGTCAAGCTAACACTCGTGTCAATAGCAGCACTGGTTAGAATATTCCCTGATTCGTAATTATCAACAAATATGGAGACTGAACCGTAATTCTATGTTCCTGGGAGGCGACATGGAGTCCCCCGCGCAGAATAAGTGATGCCTGGGATTGAGTTTGGATAACATGGCCTAATCTTCCTATGGCCTGCGTGCATTGCATGTAAGCAAATTCTTAACTCTTGCGGGCCTTTTAACAAGCATGCTCTTCATTGATTGAATTACGATTTTCTCCTTGAGTTTCCAATAAGATGGCATTGTCTGCCGATGGTCGGTTTTCCCTCTCAACCGCCATCCAGCTGCGCTGCATGACGGCATTGGCAGCAGGGAGCAGGAACTGGATGCATGTCAGGTTTTGAAACGGAGAGTTGATGGGCAGAATGCAGCACTGCCACGAAATGAGGCTGGTAGTAGTAAGGCTGCGAAGCAACAAGTTTGCGTCTATCACTGCTAACAAAGCAGGCAAGTCCAAGGTGAGCTCTGATCTTTTTCCCTTCTAAAAAGAGTGAATAAACGATGTGTCGTTTATAGCAGAAGACTCGGTATTAATCAGACATTTGCTTAATCCCTATTTCCCTTCTTGCACAACACTGATCGGTCGCGAACTAGGAATCTCTCAGCTTTTCACCGGACGACATTTCGTCCATTGTAATATCTATTGAACGACGTAATAGACAACGGTCTTTTTAACGAAATATCATCGCCCCCTGATACTTTTTCACCACTCGACTTGTCGTATAGTATTTTTGCATGTAGTTAAAGAGACTTGGATATGGAAAGGCGAGACGCCCGTACAGTTGTGGGAGCTGGTACCCATCTCTTCCCTCTTACAAAGTGCCTCGCCAAGCCTGCTGCAATTCTTAAGCTCTTTCTTTCAACACAGAGGTTTCCTTCGGAATCACAAGTTATTAGCATGCAGAATGCAGAGAGTTGAGTCATTGTGGGAAGTTCTCCGTATTGTACTGTGAGTTGTAGGTTCCCATTGGAGGTGCATATAGCAACTGCATTAACAGTGGAATCAACAAAGTGTACATTCTCACCCAATTCAACTCAGCATCACTCAACAGACATCTAGGTCGTGCTTACAATTTCAGCAATGGGGTTACCTTCGGAGACGGCTACGTTGAGGTAGAACTTCAGAAAAGATTGTTGATGTTTAAATGAACTCGGATGATCAATCAAGGTCATTCAAGGGGCTGTTCTTATATACATATATCAGGTATTAGCAGCCACGCAAACTCCTGCAGAAGCCGGTAAAAGATGGTTCCAGGGTACGGTAGATGCTGTGAGACAATTTCACTGGCTGTTCGAGGTACCCGACTCCATTCCTAAATTGGTTACTGGTTCATGTCTTGCACTTTGCTTGGAATCTGATCTCAAAAATTGTAAACAATAAGAGCAAGTCAGTCAAAACCCTGGAAGGAAGTTGAGATTACAGTATGCCTCTCATGCCATAGGACCCAAGAAACAAGCACATTGAAGATGTGCTGATACTATCTGGGGATCACTTATACAGAATGGACTACATGGATTTTGTTCAGGAATGGCATAATATGCAGTGTACCCGAAAACTATTGAACTGAATTCATATGATTTATGCAATAGAATGATTTCTCATGTTTTAAGCTATTAACATTCATCTCTTCATATCCAGAAACATCGGCGAAGTGATGCAGACATCACTATTTCTTGTGTGCCACTGGATGACAGGCGCGCCATTGCTTTTAGCAGAATTCTGTCAACTGAATATACATAGTACAATTCAGATATAATTTGTACACAAACTGAAATTTCATGGTTTCTGCAAGTATGTCACGCAATTAGGCAAATCCTTATTGTTGCTAACTCCAGGTTTATTTCCGACATCTACTTTTATGATAGTCGTGCCTCAGATTTCGGTCTGATGAAAATTGACAACAAAGGGAGGGTTCTTTCATTCAGTTAGAAGCCTAAATGAGCCGACTTGAAAGCAATGGTAACATTCAAGTTTCTGGTTCATTACAATTATGAATCACGACTCTGGTTTTGCGCGATCATGCTAATTTCATCACAATATAGGCAGTTGATAAAACAGTTTTGGTACTTTGAAAACAAGAGGCTTAAAAGAAACCATACATTGCTTCCATGGGAATGTATGTCTTCAAGAAGGAGTTACTTCTCAATCTTTTGAGGTACCTGAAAATGTTAGCTTAACAAATGAAACATAAACATAGATGCAACATGCAAATATGCCAACTGCAAACTCGATCATTGGATATTTTAACAAGGTATTCCACCTGTTATTGATTTTATATGGCGTTTTCCAACTGCAAATGACCCTGGATCACAAATAATCCCTGCTTCAGCCGGCAAATTGTTCATCAAGGTCAGCATTTGATCTAATCTCCTAGAGAGAAACTGAATGGAAAACTAGTATTTTTCTTCAAATAAAGAACCTAAAGGAGTGTTTTTATCATGTTTGTGTACATATATTTTGAGCAGGCTTATCTGTTCAGTGATTATTGGGAGACATAGGTAACATCAGATCCTTCTTTGAACCAAACCTTGCCCTCACTAAGCATGTAAGTTATCATCTCATCAGCTTTTAACCTGACATTCATATTTAAAGACGCAAGCTTCTACTGACACAGGTGAACTCACATTTCTTTGTGACTTTCAGGCACCAAGGTTTAGTTTCTATGATGGCTGACAGCAAAGCCAATGTATACATCCAGAAGAAACCTACTACCTCCTTCGAAAATTGACAAAAGCAAGGTTAGTAAAACCATGTCCACAACTTGCATTTTAAGCTTTCTGTTACAAACTTATGCTTCAAGCATCATTCACAATGTTACATATAGATAAGATGAATGCACAAAAAGTAATACAAACATCAGGAAAGAATCTGCTGGTACAGGGCATACTTAATTAAATATAATTAGGAGTGACAATTCAAATTATTGTGTCAAATTGTATTTGTATCGTGTCAAATAGAGATCAATCCGAGCTCTGAGATTTAAAAATTATGGCCAAATAAGCACAGGATACGGTGATGATGCTTGGTGCCGACTTCCAGGAAACAGAAGCTGGAGTTGGGGTGAGAGGAGTGATGATTTTGCAAGCACGGCTAAGAATGAAATGATGTTGTAGTTTGAATCAAGCAGAGGCATGATTGAATTCGAGGCTTCAAGGTTAAGGGTGTATTGTCATTTTTAAAGTGAGAAAGCAAATGCAAGGAATATCAATTAATTGATTATTAAGATTATATTTGTTTTAATAAATCCCTTGGTCGATGTTAACTCTTTGCATGAAAACCGAACCGTCCGAGTCGGATAATTTATTTTCCTGTGCTTTTCTTCCTTGTCCTCTTCTCCATAATAATTCTTTGCTTTGACTGCTCTTCTCTTTCTCTACACTTTTTCTAGGGTTCCTTCATTCCTTCTCTACGTTTCTCTCCAATTCCCTTTTCTCTTTAAAGTCATTTACTTTCTCTTCTCTACGCTTTCTCACTTTCAATGGCGAATTTCGCAGCCTCCTCCTCCTTCTCCTCTTTAACTGCCGGCTCGTCCTCAGGACCAGTTGACGATGCTTTCGAAGACGCTTGCAGTATCTGTCTCGAGCCTTTCTCCACTGACGACCCCGCCGTGGTATGACTGATCTTTTTCTTTTTCTTTTGTCTTTTTACAAATTTTGCTCTTTGATCTTTCCTCTTGTTTATCATTTGAGCTCGCGGTCGACGTGATTATTGACCTTGGAGAGTTGAGGTCATTTTTTCTTGTGTGTGTTTTTAATTTTGGAAAATTACCTGGAGTCTTTAAAAATCGGTTGGAGACTCTAAGCAAACAGAGTTCTGGTTCTAATTTAATAATCAAAAGATTTTCTTTTTGTGAAATTATTATTATTATTATTTTTGGTTTGAATTGACCTAAAGTTTTGATCGCTGAATTGGTTTTTTTTCTCTTGCACATTGCTTATTTACTGATAATCCTGAGACTGTTTAAGGAATTGAAATAATGTATTAATGCAACTTTGTATATTCTTCATATTTGAGTAAGCGATAACCTTTTAAACGCTACTTCTTGTTTCAGGTTACCAGCTGCAAGCACGAATATCATCTTCAGTGTATTCTTGAATGGTAAGCTCGTCTATACGTTTTGCTTGCATTCTTCCCTGTTCATCTATAATTTGATGAATGGAAAAACTCTAATTGAATTTGTTTCTCATTTAGGTCTCAAAGAAGCAAAGAGTGCCCAATATGCTGGCAGCACTTTGTTCTGAAAGACCCAGCCAGGTATATGACATCCTTGTTGAAAGTTTCTCTCTCACCATGCGCACATATACAGATATCTTAATTGTTGTGTGCTATGCGGATGAAAGGAAGCTAATCGGTTAGCTATGCATGTCTTTGTGTCTTTTCTTGTTTTTCCTCCTGATTTTAGTTTATTATTCTTATACTCTAGCCAAGAGCTTCTAGCTGCCATCGATAGTGAAAGGCGCTACAAGTCAAGGAACATATCTCCTGCTTCGCCTGGGGATTCAGATACTGGCCGGGTGATTATTTAGTTTGTTTTCAAACCGTATCTTTAACTTTGGCTTTGTGAATATTTGGATGGTGAGATTAAATATTCTATTTCTAATATTTGAAATGGAACTTTTCAGGATGCTACTTACTTGGATTATGATGATATGGCAGCACGTGTTATGCAACATCTAGCGACTGCTTGCAATTTTCGCAGAAGAGAGATACAGAGATATCCTGTACTTGATGTTTCTCAAGATATTGATTCTAATTCTGCTACAAATGTTTCTGAAACGCTGCCAATAAACATGACTTCGCCAGATTTTAGTCATGGGTCATCTGAGGGTGATTTGCCAACTTCTGACATACAATCACCTGTCAATGTTCAACCTCCATCATCTGACCCTGGTATTGGTGTTAACAGAGATGGCTCTTTTGAACCCAGGTATTTGCTCAGAATTCAAGTCTAAATGTTTATCCGGTGTTAGTTGTGCTTCAATTAGCACCTGGCAGCCAAACCCTAAGGAATTATTTGAATGATGTGACCAGTTCAGAACCAAGATGCTAAAGTGGATTTATAGTAATGTTATGGAACTTTTTGCTACAAAGATCTTAGCTTCCATTGTTTTTATTTTAGCTTCCATTGTTTTTATTTTTGTTTTTTTTGTTTAATATATATCTAAGTTCAAAGATGCTTATTATGTACATATCTGTCTCATATTATTCACCGAGTCATTTTTCAGACTTTTCTTTAGACAACCACAACCAGATAGTCCTAGGAGGCCAAACTCAACTGAGACATTCTCCTTCTCAGAGTCTGTCAAATCTAAATGGTCTGCTGCTTCAGCCAGGTAGATGTGCTGCAACTTGGTTCCACTTGGAATTGGTAATTATCTCTTTCAATTTGTCATTCTGAAATGTGTTTTGTCTTTTATAAAGATGCAAGGAATCAATCTCAAAAAGTACCCGTAATTTAAAGGAGAAGTTGGTTGCTCGGAATAATTCTGTTAAGGAACTAAGCAAAGAAGTTCAGCGTGAGATGAGTGCCGGAATTGCTGGTGTTGCAAAAATGATTGAACGCCTTGATCTTGCCTCAAAACGAACAGAAAACTCTATCCCTGCTTCTGGTAACACAGTGGGGACATCAAGTGTTCTATTTAAAGGAAAAGGTGTGCAAGAGAGCATTCTTAACAAGAGAAGTGCGGAACTTGTGCCTGATTTCAATTCAGATGCATCCACATATGTCTCCAGTACCAATTCTGGACAATTGGAAGTATCGCATCAGGTTAGAAAACTTTACTCTAAATACAACTTCGTTCGTTTACATTTTTCTTGCTGCTTAAGACAGCATCAGAAAACATAGTTTGATGCTGTCAGTGTTATCAGGATATATTGCTAATGGATTGTAGAAAAGACCATTATCAAATAGCTTTAAAATCCAACCTACCCATACTTGGAGATGTGTGTAGAAAAGAAAGTTAGCAATAACATGTTGAAAAATAGATGATAAATTTGTGATGTATATATATAATTCCTCATTGGTTTTGATAATCATTATTTTGTTTGACAGGGAGGACTTTGCTGATGGGTAATAAGGAATTCATCAGGTAGCGTTTATATGTTACAGATAATGCAAGTGATGTACAGTGCAGAAACCAACATACTCATTGGTTCGCGTCCTGCATTGCCACCATATACAAATTGGTATGAAACTTTAGCAGATCGGTAAAAATATTTCCCGACTAGCACTGTAGGGTTTACATTTGTTTTTCACTTTTTGAGTGTGAGGAGATCCTGGGGTAATTCTCTTCCTTCCATTGGCTGTTACTGATTGAACCTTCTCAATTTTATTGAGATGCGTGATGCTTTGCCATGTTAGCCCGTTACTAATTTACTCCTGTTATTTGTGATTATGAACATCTGCTTGTTCAAGTGGTGCTCACTGATGCAACAAAATCGATTAGAGTTAGAATACACACTTCAACTCACACATGGAATAATTTATATGTATCTATCACCCGCCAGGATCGAGTATTAGCAATCATCCCACCTGCAAAGCCAGACAGATTAATGAGCAATTTTAACTAATACGATACAGTTAAAAGTGATAGATTACGTAGCGCTAGGATGGAGCGCGTGGTTCGAGAAGTAGGAAGCATAATCAGGAGACGCTCAGAACAACATATAGGATGGTGCAATCGCATAAGGCGGAGCTGCCTTCTGCAGTGGCGTCTCTGATCCCAAGTTATTAATTGTGTTCTCCGGCTTGGATGCCACCTGCAGCAGAGTCCAGACTGGCCTCAAAGCTATGGCGCTAGTGAATGCGCGGTGTAGTCTAATGTCGTTGGATTTCCAGGGTATGCACTGACTGATGTTGAGTTGACAAGTGAGCTCCGTTCTTTCGTATGCTTTAAAGCAAGTCTGTATGTCAATGAACAAATAATCAGCGTAGATCCTCGAATAAGCCATGCGATTCAGTGTCCTTGGATTTGATTCTCTTTACCTGGACAAGTAGAACCGGAAGAAATGTCAATTCTCTGAGCACCCACTTAAGTATATATCATGTAGAGAATTTGTCGTGTTGTTCAGCTGCAGTATTCACCAGAATATAAAATCTTTCCTCACTCACCGACAACTTGATCAATTACCCATTTACAGTATTCAAAAAATACAAAATCTGCAGGCATGGCGATGGGGTCTTCCAACTTTCACATCGCGCGCTTCTTTGCTTCAATCATTTGAAGAGTATCGTACTTAGTCTTTGTCTTCTTACCAAACTTGCACCACCCTCTGTAGTGAAACAATAGCATACTGCCTTTCCTATTCCAGAGTCGCACTCCAGTGACCAGCGCCACCTTTCCTTGCAATGAGTTTTAAGTTTTATTACTGTTTCTGCATGTGAAAAACGAGGTACCGTTTACGCTTATGCTGTATTGCAACTAATGTGTATAATATGCGTGCCCGGAGGTTGTAATCAGGGTAAATGGTTTGAGGAACTGGGGTTCATGACCCGCTCTTTGTCTGGTTGCGTTTCTGGCATTTTGCAGAGGAAACTTTTCCCCCATTGGTCGCCGTCTTCTCCCTGATAATTTGAACTTTCTGGCAATTGTTCACCACTAATGATTTTAGATTAAAGCCTTTTTTCTAATATTAAAAAAAAATTAATTAATTAATTAAAATAAAATTTAAATATTTTATTATTTTTATTATATTTATGTATTACTGAATTCTTAAAATTTAATAATACAAAAAATTAAAATAAAATCCTTATTTCCTAATTATCTCTAAGCCATTATCCAAGAGGGTGAATCAATTACGCCTTGAGACTGATTGCCGACCATGGCAGAAACGCAGAACGTTACAAGCAGGTTCAACAGCATTAACAAGAATGCAATTCTCAACCATACACACAGGTATACTGCTTTTACGACAAACTCCTTCTCAACAAAGGTACAGCAAACTTATTTCTCAAGGAGGATTAGCATAAGTAATATATATATATATATATGTTCCTGGAATTAGCTTTGGAGGAACACTTCCAAGTTATTAGCACAAGTTCATGTTGACTGCAAATGATACTGAAGCATCTTCAAATCTGTCCCAAAATGACATCGGCACCAGAAACCTTCATGTCAGATGGGGCTTCCTCTACATTAAGAGCCTTGATCTTCCCATCCTCTGCATATGCTGACTGTCTACATAAAAATCAATATCATTATCTTAGTAAATAACAGGTTATGAAGTTAAATCTGGACTGACCTTTCTCGTGTTGGATGGATAGTATTTAGTAAATATGGTAGTAGAAAAAACTAATAAATAGTGCCAAGAATACCTTTCTGAGCGAGACCCGAGCAAAGCAGCAGAAAGACTTTTCCTAAGTCCAAGCTCTTGTGGAAGCTTCCATCAAAAGTCACCATAGAAGTCAATCTATTAAAATGAAAACCAGAAAATGATATTTTTATTAATGCCAAATCACATAGCAACATGTTAGAATACACATCTGAAACCTGTCACACATACACCAAAGACTAACCAAAAATGGGTAGTGAACAAAAATGCCTAGCATATCAATTTTCTGTTGAAGTTAAGAGAATAACACCAAAGCAGCTAACTTACGGTATTGTTGGCTTGAAGTTTGTTTGCCAAGGCATTCATAACATACGGATCATTAACAGCCACACAGATTACAGAATCAATCCCTTTAGCCTTGAGTTCATCAATGTTATTCTTGTAACTAGGGACATGCTGCAGCGAACAAACTAAAGTATATGCACCCTGGAAGATGGCAAATATAAAAGAAATATGCCAAATAAGAATCAGAATATATTTGTCTATCTAGAAATTAGTATCTTTTGGACATTATCTCTGTCCCAAACTCCAATCCTAATTTCTAGAACCTGACAGTTAAAAATGCATGTCTTGAAGCCTTATGTCTCTTGACTAACAATATTAAAGAAACAAAAATCATCAAACCCAATTAAAGACTTGGAATTAGTCCCAATGGTCCAACTACTTAAGCATTTCACATGTTCCAAGAAGTAGACAGCAATTTCATGACATAAATTCATTTTCAAGCAATTAGGTGACAATACATTACCGCATGGATGAACAGCCTAAACATGTGTAAAAAGTAATTGTATAACCATGTTGAAGAAAATATTATAGTCACTAACGAAGCATCTGTATTATTGATCTTCAAACACAAAAATCATCTAGGTTCCAATAGCACATCTGGATCACCTTCTGCTTAAACAAAAAATAAAGCTTGAGATCCTATAAAGGAAACCAACAAAATATCCAATGACCTTGTCCATTTTGTTATATACCACTACAAAAAGAAACCCAAGATGATAAAGCACTTATCACAGCAGCTCTTATATAAAAATATGAATAATTAAGATAAGTCAGCCCATCGTAGAACACATTAAGCTATGTTAAGCTTCAGCTTTTAAAGCAAGTCCTCGATGGTAAATAGCGTATTTTTCACCAGACCTTGAAAATGTCCTTAAGAGCAGTGGTGGAGAACTTAGAAGAGACACCTTAGTTCCAGCTCCGAGCTTCCTGGAGAGGAACATCGGGTGCTGCCGAGATAATGACGGTTACCACTGCAACCGATGTGTATGCTTTTGAAGATGCTGCAATTCGAAGACGAGCTGCTTCTCTTCAGAACAAGTGACGCCATGCTTGTTCTCGATCGTTGCGGTTGGACAGGGTATAGTTGGTGATTTACGTGGAGACTTCGACAGAGTTTTGGGTATTGTTGCTTGGATGGTAAGAGTGGTCTATCGAAACTTGGGCTCTACTAGTGTGCGTTGTTATGATCATGGGTTAATCAATGGGCAGCCCAACCCATTATCCAAAATTTTTCTTTATTTATTGTATTTAATTAATTTTTTAATATTAACATTCTTATCAGGAAATTATAAAAAAAAAGCAGAGAAAATTTGAGTAATTTTCTAGAGTATTAATTAAATAAAATTAAAAATTAGAGGAAATTACAATGAGGTTTTCTAATTTGCAGAACTCATTCTCTAAATGATTTGTTCTATATATTTCCATTAAAATACATCTAGGAAGATGCTGATATTCCCCCAGCCTAATCCAAAACCCAGAAGTGGCATGGAAACTTGTTCCTTGGAAACTGATGCTGAAATCTGGATAGAAGACTCAAAATCACCTCTCAGCATTGTTCACCAACTGCAAGGACCACTGAGGTCTCCATTAGAGGAGGACGGGCATTGATGTGGAGCAGCAAGAACTTTTACGTCCCTGAAATACAATTTAAACGAGATCATTGCACTTATGCCAACAAATTTCAGCCCAGGTAAAATTGGAAATGCAAGGAAGAGAACATTTTAAAAAGAACCAGAGCTATATGTTGATGAAATAAGAGTCTGTAACAGAAGAAATCAAAAGCTTAAAATTCGTAATCAGTTAAGATGGTTTGGATGCGAGTCTCAGAAACTTGTATGAAAATGCTAACATTGGAAAGCATACACACCTTGGAAAACCTTCTATACGTGCAAATCACTTGTATTGTAGTATACAACCAATAGTAAAAACACAAAAACATAAGCATATTGCTTACCAGACAAGCCATTGTCTAGAAATTAGTTCATCAAGAACAACAAAAAAGAAACTGGCAACTATAGTTAAGACAGTTACAGTAATTATAGACCAGAATGAATGCAAGAAACAGGTAGGTTTTACTCATTATAGTTTATGTCCTGGAAGATATTGACTAGAAAAAGAGTTATTGAACTACAAGCTTTTAACAAGAGCAGGAGAAACTCAGACACATCCCTTATTGGAAGAGATACATGAATTTACAGCAAAATGTATTCAATACAAAAGAAACGCAATAAATCATGCAAACCAAGGCTGTTTATATATGCAATGTTCTATTGTGCCATAACATAAAAGTATAAAGATTGAAAAAAAGGAACATGTTAGATCTGTCGGCCATTTGCACTTTCTTCTCTTACACATTTAAAGGATAAAATGATAATCTCCAACTAACAAGAGAATAAGAGCAAGGGTGAAACTTTATTTTTGTAGACTACTTACTTTTCTTTTGTGCATGCCACTTTTCTATGCTGCCATACCAATTCCACTGGAAGCAGAGACCAGCAAAGCGTAACAAACCAGCAGCAACCACTTCAACAAATGCCATCATGACTGATCTCTGAGGAGATAAACCAGCAGTTGCAATAGAGAGCAGGAGTCCTTCAAAGTTGCAAGGGACAATGAAACTACCGGATTTGATGCCATTCAGAGCTTTCTTGGCAACTTCATCAGCTTTCATTGCACCAGATGAGGCTGCTATAATGCTGGTGAGCTGCGGTCTTCTCTTGTTTTCTGCAATCAAGTGGCAATTTCCAAATTACACGCAGCACAAACGCAATGGAACTCCAGAAGACGCAATGGAACTTCTCTCTTAAGGTATTAAGTTATGTCACATTATCTTGCAACTCCTCTGAATTCTTAAATTTCAATCCAGGAAAATACAGAAAATACCATTCAAAATAATAAAGATTGAAATTAGAAACAATACCTTCCTCTAGACCAGGAGTTTCTGTGTCTGGCGGGAATATAAGAGAGACATGGATGTCATCTTGAATAACCTCTTGTTGCAATGCTTCTGCTATGCCTCGTAGGCCAAACTTACTGGCCGAATAAGCTGTATAACCATAAATACCCACCTGCACACAAAATGATTCCACATCAACAACACACACAAACATGTATACAAGGAAGAGGACTACTCTAGCAGGTGATTTTGCTCCTATAGTGAACGACAAGCCATATGGCACTGTGCTGCAACACTGCCAATTGCCCATAGCATCAAAATGTTGGCATCATATGTGAAGCTAGAGTCGAATGACACTGCATCACATAGAGCCACTCTTCAACACTATGCCATATAATGACAATTGTCACACAGCACGAGGCTATTGGTGTAACATTTAAAACTCAACCTCGTCTTGCTGACTACCCAAGCACACGGTTCTGCACCATTAGCCAAGGGCTCATTCGTCATAGCAATTATTTATTCATTATCACAACAGTTTAAGGGCCACTGTTAGCACCGCTTTTCTTACACAAATTGAAACAAGTTCAAAAACAATGCACATTAGTAGTACGCATGGCACAACCGCGCCGCATTGTATATTGGGCACAGCTTGTCATTGAATTCAAATTCGAGAAGTAGCACATTTTAAACTACTTAAATTCATATTTGAAAAGTACAACATTTTACACTAACTACATGCTCTGTTATAGTCTATAAGATGTTTTTTAAATTAAAGAAGGATTAATTGATCATACCTGACCGGCCTGAGAAGACATTAAAGCGATTGCAGCAGGGCCACCATTTTCCCTCTTCTTCATTTGCGGCAAAGCAGCTTTGATCACATGGAAACTCCCCATCAGATTGACATCAATCATGAACTTCACCTCGTCCAATGACTGCACCTCCAGTTCTCCCGGCACGAACACCCCTTGATTCACCACCAAAACATCAATGGGCCCCGCCCCACTAACCGCCTCTTTAATGGCCCCGAAATCCCTAACGTCCGCCGCAAACGTCGCCACCTCGATCCCCGGTGTCGAGGACGATTGATTGCTTCGCTTCTTCGAGTTTATGGCGGGACCGGGCTAGGATGGACACATGAGCGCCCTCTCGTGCGGCCTGGTGGGCCAAGGCCAGACCGATGCCGCTGGATCCACCAGTGATGAACACGTGGCGTTTCTTTATCGGGATTTTAACGGGCTTGGGACGGACGATGAGGCAGAGGAGGAGAGGTAGTGAAAGTAGGAGGACGAGGAGAGCTAGAAATGCGAGGACCGCCATCGGTGATAGTGGAGATCAGAGTGAAGGTAGTGTAAATGCACGGCAGTGATGCGTTTGATCTGTTCGTAATTTTGAGTTCTGACATTTTTGGTCTGGTTGTAGATGTGTTGACCGCCTAGATCTTGCCACATAAGCACCATGCTATGGACGGCTAATTGACAAATACTGGCAAGAGTGCGACAAAGTAGAGAAATCTGATGTATGACTTGTCGGTAAGACAATGAAGAAGTAAATGCAATATCGTTTATGAATATAATAGGGAAAAAACACTTTTGATTTCAACTAACGCCGGTTGTCGGATAACCAGCATATGAATGACACATCGTTTATTATCTTAGAAAGGAAACGACATGTATCTTGAAGAAAGTGATTTTCTTTTACCCGCGGGAAGCGCCGGCTGTGGCAAGGTTGGTTAACAGTACGAAATACTATTTCCGTCTCCATCTACCTGCCGGTTACTCTTGGCTTCACTGACAAACACGTGCTTTTGTATGTTAAATTCAAGCATTCTGTAATCCGCACAGTATATTTCCATGTCCCATGATCTGGTTAGGTTAAAACTTTTAACATTTCTGGTGTATTGAATAAATGCTGTTCAAAACGGTGATAAAAGCTGTAGCCTGGAGACATGAAAGTCAGAAGTCCAGGTTGTTATAGGGCAAGTATGCATGGATGCAGATGCAATTTCATCTTTTTTTACTGCAATTAATCTTCAGATTGCAGCTAGCTGCCGCATGCATCACTTTCTATTTTGCTTTCAAGGTGAGCTGGTCTACATGGGCTCTCTGGTCTCCCACTTTTCTGAAACTAGTGGATACTTTGAGATATGAAGAACATGTTTGTGGCACACCTACCAGATTGCCATCATTTTCACTCAATAATTCTCTGAATTAATGTTTGACGTGCTAGTCTAAACAACTTCCCCAGTACCAGATTTCTCATCGTTGAATAAATTAAACCGTCATAGCAAATATTCCCCCTAACAACACCTTTAATCACCTTTTGTATCTGTTCTTTTTCTCTTTACCTCCTTTCTCAAGTGACATTAGGGACCCTTTGAAAGTATAAAGCATGCGATCAAACGTGTTCTGTTGGGATTTCTAAGTTGTTAAGATATTAGGGGATCCCTATAAAAAATAAATGGTAATGTGAGAGCATTATGGGTTGTCAATTTGGGAAAAGGAAGGTGGGTACTGCATGAGAAATGAGAAATGGAAATGAAACTGATGGCCTGAAGAATATGGAAATCATGATAGTTCGAAAAGGACCTGAATCAGTATTATGTGACCGACTGGTGATAATTTGAAGGAAACCTGAAGCAAGGCAATCAAGGCCTAAAGTACTGCCGATTTGAAGAAACACTTGCCACCAATCATTGTTGCCAAATGCCAAGCGGTTCCCAAAAACATTTTCATTTTTCTGCTATCTAAGGACCCAATTCCCCGTTGGATTTCATAGAACAAGTAGTTCCAAGAATGAGAAAACATAATGATTTACAAGAGGAATTTTGAAAGCTCTTTCTACCAATCATTTACGGCTTGCCAATATGGCCTTGATAGAACCCAAAGATGGATGAATAAGAAAGCATATTTGGATATCTTCTCAGTATCTTTGGCTTGGCTCTAGGCATTTGCTATTCTTCCTATCCTTTCAAAAAACCAAAATCTTTTAACCCAACTTGAGGTTTTAACTGGCAAAAGAGGATTTTGCCAGTACTGCACAGCACAGTTCATGTCAAACTCCATTGCTACTAGAAGAAGTTCACCATCTAGTTCGATGTTTACATGATAGCGTGAAGAAATTGGTAATGAATCACAAGAAGTGAGTCAATTAAGTACAACGCTGTAATATAGTCAAATAATCAATTGCATTAATTTCAACATGACAAGCTCATCCTATGGCATACTCAATAACAACCATACATTAATTTAATTTAATGTCAACCAAAGAACATCTTATCGATGTACAGATCACTATATATATATATATATATATATTTTTATATAAATACTAAATCCATGAAATCCTTGCCTCAGGGCTTTGTTGGTGAAGGGATTAGCTGTGAATTATTGAATTATACACTCGAGAAAGATATAAATATATATATATATATATATATATATATATATTTATCTCCTTAGCCTTTGTTTTTGGAGTGAAAAGAACGGTTATAAGAAACTTGGGAAACTGTCCTTGCTTTATCAGTTTGTCGGTGAGATTTTGAGTTGAATGAACTGAATCTTCCTTGACTCTGCTTCCTTCTAGGTTGTGATGACTGAGGAATGAAGACTCCAGTTCCTTTGCTTTCTCGTCTGCAACTTTGCTCGTAGAAAAATGGAGATGGTGCTGTTGGGTAGTTTGCTCTGGAGAAAGCCTGAAAAAATTTACAGCCAAACCTCTAGTTTAGTCGCAGCTCTAATGCAAACACTTAAAAAGTGTTGAGCTAGCTACTGCCACATGAAGATTCAAGTAAAAAAATACTTTTTTTGCCATGAAAAATACCCGGAAAGAAACTGCAGGACAAGTTGCAACTGGGTCCTCATCGTCATCCATGATAAGAAGAGAGATTTGCCTGCTCAAGTCTGCGAAAAGCAAATCATCTTCTACTTCCATAGCTACTCAAACAAACTTGAAATTAGCAAACTCTTCTTCACTGGAGAGAGAGAGAGAGAGAGATTATGTTTGGCAAGAAAAAAGCAAAGGGGAGGTTATTCAGTTATGAAATCTCGAAATCTCACTATTTTACTTTATTTTTTTCCTCCAGAGCAGTGGGGTGTAAGGTGTTATAAATGGGGGAAGAGAAGATGGGTGTGACTTAAAGTTAAAATGGAGTGTGCATGTGGGAGTGGTGGGGTCTAAATGGCAGTCGGCCAATCTCGACAAACCGCACAAGAATCATGAAGAAGTGTTATGATATTATCCAGTTGGGGTAAAATATAGATGATGATGTGGGCAGAAGCATGCAACGGCCAACACCCAGACATCTAATCCAGGATAAAACTCAATCTCAAATCTCCCAGCATACTTGGTTGTAAATGGGTGGCTATCACTTTTTGCATCCCTGCTCAAAGGGAACAAGGTATGGTTCTTAATTCATAGTAGATAGTCCGCCAATATGATAGACGAGTAACCAAGCCTCCTTATCTGATGTATGTATCTTGGTACTCTACTCGTTTGATCAATCATTACTGAGCTTCAACTTAGTCAAACTTTAGCTGCCAGAGGATCTATCAAGTTGAAACCTTGTTCGAATAGTAGGACCCAAGTGACCTCTTACTCAAGCTCTACACTAGTTTGAAGGGTCATCTGTCTCTGTACTGTCCAAGCTTGTTAAAAATGTCATAGCTGCTGGTAGAATTTTCCCGGAAATGATAGAAAACGGCTGTAAAACACGTAGGAAGTTATCTTTTTTAAAAGGAAAAAGGCTATAATCCAGGGAAAATAATGGATCACTCACGTGCATCAACAGACAAATATGTCTAATCAGCCATTTATTCTTTTGTTCTTTTGAACGTCACAATAAGCCCAGCTGCTTGATGTGCTTCGCCCTCTCCAGAAAGAAGAAAACTGAATTATGGGAGTCCTTTTTTTTGGTCCACACGTTTTGTTGGCGGGCAAAGGGAGCCGCCCATACGGAAGAACATGATGATTCATGAATCGATTTGGATGCTGTTTTCAAGTTTTCTATTTTCGTTATATCATTAAATTTGACATACATCATCATCCTTATTATCTACATGTTTGTTTTCCTTTTTTCTCGGAGTGGAATTCCAGTTTGCCGGTAGCAACCACCGTCAGCCAGATTATTAGCATGTACTAATCTTGGGAAAGCCCGCAACTGGATTTGCCGTATCAATGCAACTATCTAGTTGAATTGTTTCGAGCAAGAATTTGAAAAGTAAATGCACGCCCTATTAATGCAGCGATAATGACAAGGGTGTCATACATACAGGTTGCAGGCTGCCTGGAAGTTCCTCCTCCACTAATCCTGGTTAAAGCAGGCAAGTGTAGAAAGCAAAAACAAAAGAATTGTTAATGTCACAGACCGAAGAGCTGCTTCTTAGCCGCCAATCAGCTTTATTTTTTCTTTTTACCGCAACTTCAAGGTGAGTAATATATGAAAGTGCAATATATTAAGTCAAAAATTGTGCTATCATTAATGTTTCTTTGATAACAGATTCACAAACTAAGAAGATCTGTGGCAGAATGGAGTACAAAAATGTAAACGAATACAAATATATTCATATCTGAAGTCAGACTTACCTCCTCAATTTCTAGTTTTCACTAAGATAATTTGGACAGATAGAAACATCTATTTGGAGCTTGGATGAGTTTTGGCTTCAATAAAACATTGATGCAGTATCTAATTAAGCCCCACCAGCCATATCCATATCTGTGACGCCATCAATTCCCTTGAATACAACACGCAATTTTCTCAGACACGCGGTTTTCTTGTCATTCTTGCCTGTTGTACCAGTCACATGAATGACATCCTTCACAACTTTATCCATAAGGTCATAAAGACGTATATTTAGGTTTGTTCGGGTCATCTCTTCAAGAACCGGAGGGGCCTGCATGTAGAGATTCTTGCCCCGGTATGTGACACTTGCTTTTGATAACTGCAGCTTAGGTTGCTCTTCGAGTAGATTAATGAACTGCTCCAACGCAAAGTACAGTTAACAAAAGAGTTGGATAGATAACATAACAAGGATCACTCAGAAGTAACCTCTCGTCAGCTTGATGCAATTTATGAGATACTTTCCTGACCCTCCTACACTCCCAATTCCAAGGGAAAAAAAATTTCAGACATATTAATATTGTATTTCTCTCATTATTTTTAGGCAAAAAAATTTAGTATGAAGTTTCCAATCAAAGCACATTTCCACTGAAAGCATCCTTACCACACAATTCAATGTCTAGAGATACTACTTGCACGTGGTGGTTCAAATCATCTTCAGAAAACAAGCTAATGGGGATCATAATAAATCAAACAGGTCAACATTAGGTCTGATTTTGCACTTTGAAGAGTTGGGAGGTTTAAGAACAATTTTTACTTTATCTATGGCTTGCTAACACTAACAAATTTTCAGGACAAACAGAGAGGATTGCTGTGATACAAGCTATAAACTAGAATTATTGTGGGACAAGCTAAATTAACAAAATTAACCCTGAGATAGACCACAATTTCTCAAGCCAAGCAACTGCAGCAGAATAAGTAACCAACCAAAGAAATCTATTAATCATCATCAAAATAAAAGCATAGTTTTTCTGACAAGTAATATTATTATCAAAATACATATTAAAAACAGATATACAATGAGAGTGTCATAGCCAAGATATAGAATAACCTTTTCTAAAGTAACTGAAGTGTCCAACTCAATAAGAACCCCTGGACCACACACAAGACAGTCCTTGTCCTTCACAAATTCAGTCACTTTTATGTGTAGACCTGCAACACCATTATACCTACACAAAAGAAAATAAAATTATGTTTAGGTACCCGATTAAACCAAAATTCACTCTCCTTATTCTTGAATTTCCAATGTCAAGAAATGAACTGCATAAAAAATTGTGCTGCTGCAATAAAATTATTAGAACAAGAACAAACGAAAGTTGGATGTACGTGAGATGGTTTGATAGAGTTTTGCTGCATCCTGATGCAATCTTCAAGGTTTCAAGAGCACATGCTGCTGATATAATTGCATTGGTGGAAGCAATAGCTGGTATGATGTTTTTCACAACACCCTTTAAACAGTAAAGAACTTACAATCAAAGCCAGGCATAATATCAAAGAGGTAAAGCCCCTTGAACATGTCATTCATGCAGTAAAAAATGTGTAATTTCAAAGAAAATTTACTTTATCTTCACAGAATCTACCATACCTGAGTAAGAGAATATGTAACTCCAGGAATGCCAAAAAGCTCAGCTCTCTTGACAGCCTATGGGAGGGCATATTGGTAGCATTAGTCAGGGGACCAATAATGAGAATCAATATCAAGAGAAACATCACTCAGTAGCTCCATTTATTAACCTCGGAATAGACCCACTTCATATGTTCCGGTTCATCTGGATCAAAAGCCTTTCCAGTATGTACCTGAAAATGAGAAGCATGGTAAGCAATAGGCTCAAATCACCAGTCAAGGAATGAGAGCAATTCTGAAAACACATTACCTCATCCCATTTGATTAAATGGGCATATTCAATACAATGAGCAGCAGTTCTAGGGGTTTCTGCAAGAGTACATAAAGGAAATTTCACTTGAGGGGGGAAAAGCCAGATGGTACACTCAAAGCATGGTGTGATTCCAGGCACAATAACCCTTGCATGGCCCTTGAAACCTTCAGTACCCCCATCTACCATGGGTTTGAGTGTTTCTTCCCGTGGTTTGTCATCGGAATCATACTCTAAGTTTTACAGAAAAGAAGTTAGACACACAAAAAGCCCTCAAACAGAATATAAAATGTACTTTGAGAATGAAAATTTTGGTTTGAAGGATGCTTGGAGTAAGCTGTTGATAACAAATTACCAGATTCACAACTTGCAAGTAATGTCACAGAAAAGAACATCAAGGGAAAAGTGAAATTTCATGGCCCACAAAACCTTGACAGGCATAGACAAGGAATGGGTGAACTTTTTGGTAATTGCCTAAGCAGTAGCTACAATGTATATTAATTAGTGAAAAATCCATTCAACATAAAGCCGATCTGCTGTGTCCAAATTGGCGTTGCACCAATAAACTACAACAAAATGAAATTCTCTGGTCCATTCACCTATGGTAATTCTAAGGCCTCAATTTTCTTAAGGTTTATGGCCTCATACAATAATCTCATGAGTATGCCCATGAGATGAATCATACTGAGCAGAATGAAAAGACAGAAACTTTCTGAATGTTGCCTAAATTAAAAGCCAAAAGAGATTAAACCATTCTCAGAAGAAACTAAAAATTACAACAATAATGGAGGTTAATAGTCACTATGTTACAAGCTAAGCAATATACAAGGATAAAGAAGGCGAAAGATAGACAATTGCAATCAATACATACGGGGTCCAGTGAAAAGAAATAAAACAGAAAGAGATTGTATTAACAGAACAAAGCAAATCATGCATAGATATAGAGAGAACATGAAATAACAAAGAAAAAGTTATAATACGCACCAAGAAAACTACAAGCTACAGCATTTATATAGCTCCGAGCCTCGATCGAATCAAGACCAAGGACAATAATATTAAAATCATTATAAAACTCAATCTCTTTATCCTCAATCCTGCAAAAATGTGGCACAATATTCACACCATTAACTCTTTCCATGACACGTTTTGCAGCCACCTCAGCCTTAGGCTTACCAACATCTTCCATCCTACAATAACAACAGCATAATTATAGGAGACTCTCCACTTAGAAATTATATAAACCATGCATCTTATAAACAACCATAACATTTCATAATTCTTATCAAAGGGGGAAAAAAATCTATGAAGACCCTCAGAGTAGTATTCCATTTTCACAATCACAACAAATATTTGGAAACAAGCGTGTTGTTTTCTTTGATTTTGCCCAAGTTCTTAAGGCAATGCTTTTTATTCAATGACATTAAATAAATGCCAGTAGGGACCTAACCCCAAGAAAATTTTTATGCAATTTTCCATGATAAACATATTCATTTCACCTTCTATAACCATTACTAATTCCAGATAAGTACCATCATTTACAGTAGATAACCGTTGAAGAGTGAGCCCTAAGAGAACTTCCAAAATGATGTCAACAATGTCTTATGATGATGACAAACAACATTCTGCAAGAGCATCCAATGAATTTTTTTTTCCTTAATTTTTAAGAGCTCTAAGGGGAGAAAAGTTGAACAATCCAAGGCTCCCAGTAAAGTGTTGAATAATAACAGGTCTTTGAGCTGGCATGTTCTTTAGGAAGAGCAATAAACAACCGAATTCAACATTCGACTAATTTCCAATAGCCAAAGAACAATAAAGTATAAATTGATCACGTGTAACAGCACACAAACAAATAAAGGAATGTGCGTGAGATTGACTTAAAACGGAAAAACCTGAAAAGAAACTGGCGGTTGAGATTGGAAACTTCAATACGGTCCATATCAATCACCTCTAGGTTTCTAAAACCCGATAAAGCCAGGTCCTTCAACAATTCACAGCCCAATCCACCAGCTCCGACCACCAAAATCCGCGCATACTCTTGCAGGTCGTCTCTCAACTTCAACAAAAACGATCGCCAAAAGAAAAAAAAATTAAAAACAAAATCGCACGTCATCTGCTCACTCAAATGTCACAAAGAGCCAAAAAAACACAGTTACCTCTGCGCCAGGTTCGAAAGTCGGACCCACGAGATTGCCAGGCCGAAGAAGGAGCTTGTCAAGGTCTCGGGATCGGCTCGGTGACGCTGCCGTGCCAGCCATTCCAAAAACTCTGACTGTCCCTTTCTACCCCTGTATCTGATACCTTTGCTACAATATTACACGAACCGCAGGCAACAATGCTGGTGGCTTGGCTTTTACGCTGGGCGACCGGAGCTTTTAAGCCTACGCCTTGGCCTTAACTTGCCTTTTCCTTTGGAATGTAAGTGGAAATATTAGGCACGTGTTTAATAATGATAATTAATAATTCCATTATGAAATAAAATTAATTAAATATAAAATTTAAGTATTTTAGTTAATATTAAAAAAAATTATTATCAACTTAAATAATATAATTTAATAAGTGGAATCGTTTGTCTTGTTGCACACAGTAATTGGATTTGGACACTTGGAAATCATGGGTTTTGTACGGCTCAAGGGCAAAATTGAAATTTTATAATTTTTATTAAAAATTTAAAATTTTTTAATTAAATAATTTAATTTTTTTTATTCTATATTTAAAATTATTATTATTATAAATTATTTTAAATTTCGAAGAAACGTACGGTACAACAACTCCGGATTAGCCAACATGCTTCCAAAGTCCTAGCAATTCTTCTTGCCAGCCCACTAAGATGATTTCAAACCTGTCCTTAATTTCATTTTCATTAGAAGTACTGCTCAGCTTCAGGCAATGGGCAACAAAAATGCTAATGCCTTAACCACTGTATCAAATTCCCAATGCAGGAAGAACTCAGTTTTAATGCCTTACCTATTTGACAGTTTCAGAAATGGGTAAAATTGCAATCTCTGGTGTCTCCTACATAAGTTTGAAGCTACTGTACCAGAAACAAAGAAATAACTTTAAAATTACATGTTATTTCTGAAGAATAAAGTCAGTTGAAATGATCACAAAAGAGTATCCAGTGTTCTAAAAGATAAGAAAAATGCAGTTGCGTACTTGCGTTTAAAGAATCCCAGTCCATCTATCAGCCCCTAAAACTATGCATCCTCTTTTGTTATCAACAGCCATAATCTGGTATAGGAAAATGGGGTCCCTTGAGCCAGTCTAAGACCTGCATTTGTTATGTTGCTGCAAAACTATGACAAAATTTGCTTTACATGCGCTACTTTTTCCAATTTGTTGGATAATTTGAGTTGCTATGTGCAGAAAACCTTCTAAGTACCACAATGGCAAACAACTAAAAGACTCTGTCATCAATCAAGCCTGTGCTTTATATGTTGAGTTTAGTGCATGAGTAGAATCGTGCTTTAAGAATAGTGCATACAGTAATTCGTTCCAAGAATCAGGTACTCCAGGAAGACACCAGTGGCTGCAGTCCTGCCGATTGATGGGTGCAGGGCTTGCTTTGGGACCCAAATAGTACAGAGACAAATGTCCATCTTTCCTTCGAGCAGTCATACGGGTTACATTCAATATATCGATTTTCCATGTGTCTGTGTGAGCTGCTAGCACATCGGAGACCATTTTGAGATGGGCCCAAGTCTCAGTTGGCACCAAAGTTGTTCCAAGTTCTGGCAGTGTCTCCAAGTGACAACTTCCCCCAGTCCTCCAATCTCCACCTCTGCAGCATTATGCTAATTTAGAATGCATAATTGCACAGATAAATCTAAGCAATGATCAGAAACATAACATATTGCGTCCATGACAGTATTAATACATCGAAATATCAGTATAACAGATTAGAATGAGTTTAATAGCATAGAGCAAAGCATGCGAAACCTAATTCCTAAGTTAAAGTATTGATTTTCTGACTCAAACTGATGGCAGAAACAATCAATGTGGGAACAACAGATGAATGTGAAAGATTAAGTTTTAGATGTGCAATATTGTGTCAATATGTCAATCACATGACAAAAGACAAATATATTTTCACAAAGCCGGCACTGCTAAGTAATGTTGAATATCCTAACATAAAAGAACATGAAATTTCCAGCAAATTTAAATGAAGAAAGCATTATCAAGAACTAGTGTGAGTTGTTTGATGCTCATTCCAATCTCGTACATTTTTTAGTATTTTTGCTCATTCCGATCTCAAGAGCTGAGTAATTTCTATGTCCCATACCACCACAATTTAAAACATGTTGTTGAGGGATAAAAGAACTGAACTTGCAGAATTCAAGGAGATTAAGTGGATGGCATAGTATGTAAAACAAACCTGAAGTGTACAGGAGCAAATGTACGAAAGAAGACCTGCGTCTTTCTTGTGTTCATTTCATTATGTATCCAGCGCACAACAGTTTCCATGGACCTCTGATATGCATGTTCTACGTCCATCCCCATTTTAACCTCCGCCCCTTCTTGAAAGTAACAACCCCTGATAAATTATTAAAAATAAAAAAGTTTGAAAGGTAAATTTTGTTGAACCCAAAAATTAATACATGTACAAATGTACTACATGCAACTACATAATTGCCACCAACAGCTACCCTCCTATTTCATATCACTTTTTCCTTCACATCTACAAGAAATAAAATCCAAAAAAAAATCTGATACTTACTGGCTGCGTAAGAATATGCAAATATAGTCATCAATAATGATATAAGTAGGGTCCATTGTTGTTGACATAATTCAAAAATAATCCATTCAAGTCACACCATCCAGTTAAATTAATCCAGATAATCATGTCTATTTTATACATTTCAAGGTTGGTGGGACCATCTCAAATAACCATGACAGCAAGAACAATTAAGCTTTTAATCCTTTTCCTAACAGCACCTTAAATGCCTTTAGAGATTATAGGAAAAGTATGGATAGAAAAAGAAATGATCATCACAATCATTAAACAGGAAACAACTGCTCAAATCACAAATGTAGATTTTCTTAAACTTGTTGGAAGGTCACTGACATACATCCTGACATTCATCCAATCATTCATTATAATCTAGACTCCACTTGATTAGACACTATCGAAAATGGTCCCCATCATCCTCATTTAAAAATTTCACCGATAGAATCTGATCATGTATTTGCCAATGTTCACCCTGAGACAATCATGTATCACAGCTTTAGTTAAACTGTTAATAATCATAGAACTTTCAAATCTGAACAAGCTCAAACCCAAAAGATCAGCTCATCAGTCATCATTTCAACTCCATTTTCAGAAACTACCTCCTAATCTCTTTCCAGATACAATTCAATAAGAGAACTGCATTTCCATGGAGGAACTCTTCTAACATGAAACTTTTAATTTTTAATACTATCCTAACTGAACCTCCTATCAAGGACAAATGACTAATAATGAAACTAAAGAAAGCATTTATATTAGAGTCAGATAATTGGTTTACCCTCTAATAGTCTTCTCATTATTCCACCAATGCCCAGTGTTGAAGACTAGCACATCAGCATCTCTCCACTTCAAAGAGTTCCAATCCATTTGGTCCAATTTAAGGGTTGTCTTAATCTTTTCTGGAGATCCAGCAGGCGGTCTACTCTGCAGTACAAGAAATGGAGCTCTGTAGTATTCCACAGTGCAGTTATAATCTTTAAACTTGAATACCAAGAATCCTTTATGCTTTGTAATTGGGCTGCCGTTCAATTCATAGATTGAATCCTTATTGGGAATAGCAGAAGAGAGCATGCAGAGAAGTGATTCCCATTGATTCCTACCAATTGAGTCACCAACAAAAACTAGCCGTTTGTTCTTCAGTTTCTCCAACATCACTTTTGCATCAAATCTATTAAATGAAGATTGGGAACGCATCAAAAGTTGCAAAGATACAGAGCAAGTTATCTGAAATCATAAATCATTACTCACAATACCAACAATTACAATCATATTGGGAAAAAGAAATTCAAATGAATTTAAGACATTGGTCAATCAGCAACATAACAACACAACCAACAATCAGAAAGTTCAAGTAAATTCGGATACCCAATCCAACCAAGCACTTTTAAAATCAAACACTGATTACAATTACCAACTAACAGAAAATATTACCAGAAAAAGGAATTCATTATTTAGAAAGGAAAAAGGTCTTTTGTCTTCATTGATGAAATGCTTGGAATTATTGGCCTAAAGTTCACGGGTGAAGTTTATCAACAGAGGAAATGAGCCAAAACTAGGACAGGACCAAGGACAACATTTGATTACGAAGAAGATATGGTGGAAAACTATATAAGAAAAGACAAAAGAAATCTGGCCAAAGCATATACACAGAATTATAACTGAATCTTTATTTTTTCCCCTTATTTGAGAGGGAGAATGCAAGCTGAGTTGAAATGCTTAGGCGAAACTCAAAAGGATTTTATTTTCCAAGAAGATAAATTACAGAGGCTTGAGACAATTACTCTTATAAAGACATACAAATGAACCATTAGCCTGCCTGTTCGGTTCCTGAGAAAACGCATAAAAGCTACAGATACGATATTTACAAACCTCGAATTTCCTAGTGTTCTTATCTCCAGCTAATTGAAAATTCAACCCGCTTATGTATTATTCATTCTTGTCTTGAGTGCAATGCACTGGTTTTTCAAACATTAACTATGATTTCTACTATTCGTCCCTCAGTAATTAAAGCGTTGTTAAGAAGGTAAATAAATCACCTTACCTTGGCATATTGCAGTTTCTGGGTTGCCACCTCCATTTAGTGTAGAACGAATCAGGCCTCCCATTTTCAGTACATCTAAACCCTTCATCCAAAAAACTGCAATCTTTAGACTGATACAAAGGGTAATTCACATCCCACACCCAGTCACCATCAAACACGTTACATCCATTTCCCTTCTCACTCAAAAACTCAACTTTCCTCTGGCTCTTAATCGAGGCACCATCTATTTTCAGCCACTTGAACCTCTCTGATTTACCAGGAACTCTATACCTCTTAGCCACAGCCCGGTAATCCAAGCAAAAGAAGCAGATCAAACAAACTGTCACGAAAAAGAATGCTAGAACACCTACATACGGCTCAAATAGCCTCAAACGCTTGAATTTCTTGAAAAAATAAGAAACGGGCATGGTTTCATGGTCTTCCTGAGATGGATTCTTAGACATTGGAGATGAAAAATCGAACTCTGTGATCCGGGTATTGTTTCTTTTGAGACAGTTAACAATCTGAGACAGACAAACAATCTGAGACAGTACATAAATATGGTTCAAAATGGAGAAAAGTGTGGTGTGTAAGCAAAATAACACTCATATCATAAGTGAACCATTTCTTTGAGCTCCTTTGCTTGGTACTTCAGTTTTGTTATGTTATGACAACCAGATGGATGTGAAGGAAGCGAAGGACCATTAATGGAGGTAAAATATAGGCTGTTCACTTTTCTCTTTTCGGTTACTTTATTACATGGAGAAAGAGAGAGTTGGGTTTGGTGGGTGTCAAATAATGAGGTTATGGCTTCGCAAATCGCTTCTACTGGTAAGGTTATTCAATTTCAAATCGAGGATTCTGCGTATGGGAAGTGGAGAACTGCTGCGATCGTGGGTCAGATGGAGTTGAGTAGAGCTGAGTTGGAACCGAGTGGAAAGATGAATGGCGAAGGAAACGGCTAACGGATAGTAATTGATGTCTCAATTACGTGGACAGGTGTCTCGTTCTGGTTGGGCAGTGTTGGTACGCAGCTAATAGGCGATGATTGGAAATTTAAGCCTGAAAACGATCATCCCGACCGCGAACATAGCTGGAAAGCTGATTAAGTTATCCACTTAAAGAATTTCAAAATGAAAATAAAATTCTGTGCCTGTGGGCGTACCTGTTGTTGGATGGGACCAATGATCTCAACCGTTCAATCTAATGAAATTTTATAAATTTATTTATTTAAAATTAAACAATCATAATCAAAAAAATTCAGAAACAGTGGAGATTAAAGCATCACGTGCAACTTGTCCGGTACAGAATGAGACATTATACAGCATAACGTAGCCGCTAAACCGCGCCCAACTCCAGAGGGTTTGTTGTTTTGCGACCTCGTAGACCTGAGATTCAGGAGACCACCCATTGACCCAACACCCGTGAACAAATTGTCCATGTAGTATTTGTTTATGGAATGTCATGCCGGTGCCTTGGAATTCTGAATGGACTTCCAGAGGGTAGATCCATTGCCCATCCCTCATGCAATCAATCATAAGATCTGAATGTCATGCCGGTGCCTTGGAATTCTGAATGGACTTCCAAAGGGGAGACCCATTACCCATCCTCCATGCAATCAATCATAAGATGTGAATAGGAAGGTAAACCCATAAGCAAAATGTATAATCTGCTGATTCTGGATTATTCAAATCTTATTCGCAGGGTCTGCCTGAATTTTGGAGTTCCAAACAAAATTTCAAAGTGTGAATCTTATGGAATCTAGTATTAAATTTTAAAACAAGATAAATTTTATAACTCTAGTTGATCGTTTGTTAATCTTATAAAAGCCAGAATGAATAATTATATATATATACATATGCTTATATAAAATCAAGAAATGCTCTCTTTTGTTATTCCAATAGAAATCCAGCACACCAGCAAGGATGAAGGATTCAGTGCAAACTGCAGAGTAAACTGAAGGACTCAATGCAATGATGCATAGTGCAGAGTTTCTCCTTCTCTTGAATTAAATTTAAAGCTGGGTGTTTCATTTAGGATAAGCAAGAGAAAGAGAAGGTAAGTTTCACCCAGTTCATTGCAAAAGCAGACTAACTTCTTCTGTCTGGTTGATTAGCCATACTAAAATGTCAGGAGAAAAGAGAAACTATCACTAGTCATTTTACCAGACTTCTCTTTCTCATGGAAAAAAAAAGAGGGGGGGAAGCAGCAACTACAAAATCCCATGTGTGTAATGTAGATAATGATATGGTCATTGCAATTCCTTAACAAATCAAAATAATGCCATCCAATGCTTACTGAAGAATCTAACACACAAGTAATGAGTTTCTAATTCATCAAGGACCATATCAAAATCTTACACGAACACAATCATCATTTATAAGGCCAGCAACTATAAGTATAATACAGAGAGAAACAATTATAACCTGAGGGAAGTTTAGATATCATAAACATAGCATCATTGTTTCACACCATTAAGGAAAGATACATACGAAGAAGTCACCAAAGGGCTCCATTTCCACCGTATATGGCCAGCTGAATCCATCCGATCGAACATTCTCGGAAATGACATTTCCCTCTTGAATTGTCTCTGCAATATTGCTAAATGCTTCTGCTAATCTTTTAGACTTCTTCATATCTTCACGAGGCTTCTGCTTTTTTCCTACCAAAGATGTGACACACTGATCAGCTTGACTGTGCCAATAAACATTGCACGAATCTATAGCATACTGAATCACAACCAGTCGTCTCCTTTGGCCCCAAACTCATGTCCAATTTCCTCCTCCCAAGATGATTGCCAATCGATTGCATTTCTTTTCATTAAATAATAAAGGAACAACAAAACCTTTGTCTAGATAGTAATAGCACATCCGGTAAGGATCCAGGAGGACTAGAGGATGCCACATGGCCAACATTGAACAATGATGCAATACAATCAACACAAATTTCCAAATCCTGTATTAACTTCAGCTCAAAGTTTAAATTTTATCATGAAGTTACTGATGTTGCTTCTGTGTGTACTATATTGCAATTCGAAAAGAATTGCTTCAGTTATCGTCAAGAGAGACAATTTCCGAGAAATGCAAGCAGAGACAATATAGAAGTCGCCATTTTCATGGTCACGAACTACACTTTTAAATCTAACATCATGTCGATGACAAGGTACAGCACTAACTAGGGAACAAAATCAAGCCTATTTCATCAGGAAGATAATAGAAATTAGCCATAGCAATCAATATGGCCATTAATTCATTATTGCACAGTAGATGGTAAAACATCCAAACACAAACAAGCTCCAATCTTCACTTTGTCTAACTTCATTAGAACTGAAGAGCCACACCAACACATTAGCTTAGAATATGCTCTAACAGCTAAATCTCGTAACGCTAAATTTATAATGATTTAACTTCAGCAGGAAACGATCTCAACCCATGTAAACAAGATGTCTGACACCTTATATGAATATTACCTGGATATATAATCAAGATTTATCAGGACTGTTCGGTTGAAGTATTTTGTTGTTGAGCTTCTTATTCTTGCAGCTGCTGAGCTCTTAATACAAAAGGCTTGAAACCAAGCTCTAAGCTTAAATACCCAAAAGCCAAGAATCCAACCACCACTATTCCTGCTCTTATGGCGTTCATGTTAGCCCTTTCTCGCATTCTGCTCTTCGTTCCACTGCTTTCGCGCCGTAATATTAGTATTAATCTGATTACTGTTTGGATTTTTTTTACAGAGTATGTATAATTTTCTTTATGCCAAGAAAACGTCGTCGTTTAGAGGCTTAATATGACTGATGATCCGACGTTTCAAGAGATGATATGCTCTTCAAAGTACTCATCACTTCCCGAAACCGTCAGGTTTGACTACGTCGCGGTGGTATGACAGTTGTCACTTCCAGATCCTAAAAGGATAAGTGAAAGGAGATTTGCAATTAATCGAGTTCGATCTTTCTTTGACAGGTTGCTTTACTTGCTGTTTCCTCTGTTTCTGTTGCGGTTTAGATTGCGTTTCGGAGGTGTTATTCTTGCTTCCGAAAACAAAAATTTGCAAGGAATTCTGTTCATGGAAGGAAAATTAAGTAACTTTCGAAATTCGATAATTACAATTCAAACGTCATCGCTTATCTGTTCTGTTTAACTCGGTTTAATAATAAGTCTCACGAGCATTTTGCTTCTTGTTTCTAGTTCCGAGAATTGCAAATTCGTAATGCAAACTTCATATAAAACCCAGATAATAATTTTCAGGTTCATTTGGAGAAGAAGTAGTACTTGCCCGTGTTAATTAAATATGGCGCGAGTACCGGATTCTCATCACTAGATAGTGCAAAATATTGTATGCTGGCTTCCTCAGCTGTTTAGAGAAGACAATATTTCCTCATAAGCTCTCTGGGAGGCTACAGTGATCACACCAATCATAGAAGAATGCAAGAAATAAGATCCATGAGTGGAACCGCATTGGAGGCTGATGCTGAGAATGTTTTGAGAGAAATTACTCCAATCCTTGATCGTAGTAGACACAAGGGCCAGGCGGGTGAGCCCAAAATAAGATGCATGATTGGAACCGCATTTTGTTGCTTCGTTTTCTTTTTGCATACATATCTAATTGCTCTTATATTTCTATCAGGGAAGGTAGCTGTTGTTGGTGGGTGTCGTGAGTACACGGGCGCGCCATACTTTGCTGCTATTTCAGCTTTGAAAATTGTTAGTACTCTGCTCCTAAATATCTTGATATTGCAACTCTTTTTTTTTAGCTGGTATTTTGTGAGCATGGACAAGGAAATTGCTTTGTTTCTGACGTCTCTTAGTGGCCAGCTAGTTTGAGTAAATGCAGTTGTTCCCTCTTTCTTGCAGGGTGCAGATTTGTCTCACGTGTTCTGTACAAAATATGCTTCTCCGATTATCAAAAGCTATAGTCCTGAATTGATAGTGCACCCAGTTTTGGAAGAATCATATAGCATTAGGTGAATTTTCGTCATGTATCTTTATTATTTTCAACACATTTGCCTTTGTATGTTATTCTGAGCAGGGTGCTATTTTTGTGATGTAGTGGTTTGGAGGATGAGGAGAAAAGACACATCTCAAGCAAGATTCTTGCTGAGTTCGATAAATGGATGGAAAGATTTGATTGTCTTGTTGTTGGTCCAGGCCTTGGAAGGGATCCATATCTTCTGGTTTGCTGTTCTTGACCTAGCTTTTATGATTGTAATTGGTTTCAGAATATTGACTTAGGGCATCTGGTTTACTGTGTCTACTTAAGACACAGATCATTTCTTTATCCGTATGTGATTCTGCAAGAGGCATGTCCATTAACAATTGCACTTCTGAGTCATTTATCCTACAGTTGTGGGAGCTTAGATCTTATCTTGATTTTAGCTTACATTTTCTTTCAAGAATGAAATTTTAATCTACATAATGATTCATTGTCATCCTTAGAATGATTTTCATAAGCTTTTGGTTGATACTTTATCTTTGCTTTTGTATTCTTAAGTTCTATACTGCTAGAAAAATATGCTTTTATCTTAATATTAGATCTTCTCAAATGTTCCAGCAGCATTCGCTGTAACAAACTTTTAGATCTTTGTTTGTTTCATTTGTTATTTGGTTATAGATTATGCCACCCTTCTGCTATGTGTTGAAACCTGTGTGGCAACAATTCTAATACTTTCATATTATATTTCAAGGAATGCGTGAGCGAGATCATGAAACATGCAAGATGGTCAAATGTTCCAATTGTTGTAGATGGGGTAAGTAATCTGTAATCAGAAGTAGCACCTGATATGCTAAAGAATGTCTTCCATTTTTTCTTTGTAGATTTAGCCATATGGAACTTTACCTTTTTACTGACCACATGGATATTTCCCAGGATGGACTCTTTCTTGTAACAAACTGTCTTGATCTTGTTAGTGGTTACTCCTTAGCTGTTTTAACTCCAAATGTGAATGAATACAAACGACTGGTGCAGAAAGTGCTAAGTTGTGAAGTAAATGATCAAAAGGCTCCTGAGCTGTTACAATCTCTTGCCAAGCAGTAAATTTCTCTCCCAAGTTTCTTGAAACTACATTTGAAAATTTGGTCAAGCACTTGACCATTAGGTCCATCCGGTGTGTTATTTTTGTAAATAGACTTTCTCTAGTGAAAAAGGAGCTGAGTGTAGCTTCAAAATGTAGGTGGTTTAATCATGCGATTGCATGTACAAGTGATTCAGTCTGTGGCATCTCTGTCAAATATAAGTACCAATAGGTTAATGAGCTAAAGTACTAGCTTAACCTGATTACTCTAGAAGTTTAGTTCACCTTTTTGTGGGGAAAAATAGCATATATTTAAAAACTAGACTAGATTACTCTGGAAGTTACTTAAGGATTATGGTTAATAGCTCATGGGCTGTTTTTGCTGCAAATCAGTCTAGTAAGGGTCTATTGATGTTTAAATTTGCTGTTAAAGGAAGCACAGATTAACATCTATGGCTATAATGGTCTGTTTTCTGTAGTGTGTAAGTTGTAACTGAGTCTAATGTCGCCATATACCATATTTCTAATTTGGTACCCTCATTTGTCAGGATTGGTGGTGTGACTATCTTACAGAAAGGAAAAACTGATCTCATCAGTGATGGTGAGATAGGTACGGAGTTATATGATTATTTAATTAGTTTATTCTGGGTTATAAAGTTTTCCATGGCTTTTGAAAAGTTATGAACCGGAATGGTCTATTGTGTTTTACAACTTTTTGTAGAAATTAGGGAGTACTCTAACTGAATTTAGTGCCATTTTTCTTTAACATCATAACCAGATTTAAATATTTGAAGCTTCACAAACTTTTTATTTATTGTAACTCAGCATGAACTTCTGAAAAATTTCCAGATTGAATTTCTAACAGAATCTGTTCTGGAAGGAGAACAGCTAGGCAGATCAAATTGAGTCTTTGTTTATCTACATAATTATGGGAATCTTTTTAAAGTTTTCTGCAAGCAAGTTTCATGATCTAGATAAAATTAATCCTCTCCTTGGATTTTGGAATTTTGGTTGGAACAACCGGTAATTGATGCTTCTGGTTTTCGGTGAATCAATCAGTTCTGGTTTTCATATATCTCAACAACTACAGAGTTATTGCAAACCAACCTTCTCGAACTTTTATTAAAAACAAACATAGCTGTACATGAGTACATTGAACAAAGCTACAGCGACGATTGATTTGAAACCAAGAACCCTAATAACCATAAGACACCAGCTAGCTATAAAGATAAGTTGGGCTATGTCTCACAAGCATATATACTGCTATTGCAGTTGCCGATTCTGCGACAAACGTTTTAGTAATTCACATGGAACCTCATTGATGCACTCTTTCCATCCACAAACTTTCTTTCCCCCAAATGGATTTTTGACTGTTGCCAATTAAGTGGAGAAGAAAAATCTCTCTACTTTGTGGCTGCAAGAACTGTTGGCCCTTCCACCTGAAACATTACCCCACCAGACAGACAAATCAGTTGATTGTTACGTTAATGAAATATAATATGTGGTTTGAGTTCAACTTGCTTTATAGCTGGTCGAAATGGGCAAATGACGGGGACCAAAGTAATGAATGAGAAGCAATCAAGTCCGACAAGGGAAATTTCTTAACTGGCTCTCATTTGCACTTTATACAATGTGCACTTGCAAGAATGAATTGATGATGTGCAAATGCAAATTATGTATGTATGAATCATGGGATGGCATCACCTTAAAGGTAGCACCCCAGATCTCTTCTTCCTCGGCAGGAACTGCAGTGATCTTGTTCTTTGGATTCTCAAAGCTTCTTAGCTCTCCAACAGCAGTTGAGAAGAAACAACCTGAAAAATCCCAAGGCACGCATGTCAGCGTCATCAGCAAAGGCACCTTATCCATCAGCAAATTACACAAGACTGATGATAATAATAGGATACCGTAGCTAACACACCTTGAGGGAAAGAAGCAAGTGACTTGCCACAAGCACCTTTAAGCAGGTCAGCATTATCAGCAAAGGCAACGTATCCATCCGCAGTGATTCCCCAGTAAAGAGGAACCTTACCAAATTGGTCCTGTCATAATTACCACAATTAATGTTAGAAAAAACCAACCAAAGCAATTAGCTTCACAAACATTGTTTGGTAGGTAAGAAAAACGCACAGAAGCCACAAACAAGGTGGAGGTGGACTTGTCAAACACAATAAAAGCAAAGTTCCCGCTGAGGTGGCCAACCACATGGCTTGCAGGGTAAGGTGCCCGATCACGCAAAGCCTTGTATGCCTCAATCACCAGGATCACCTCATTTGCTGACTTTGCTAATCCATACTGCTGCCTCAGGCTTCCCAGGTTGTCAAGTGCTCCCTCAAACAAGCAGAATATCTCATCCTTGACAGCAAATGACCTGCCATTCCCACCACACATGAACAAATTTTTAATAATTAATTAACATTTCTAGATTCATGTATCAGAAGGAGAATCTAGAATGGGGACCAGTTTCCCATCAAGGGTCCTCATCTGAGTTACGTTATCCTTGTCTTTGAAATGCTCCCTCCCCAAGAAGATCTCCCGAGGGAGAGTTAAAAAAGAATAAATTAAAGATTACAATTACGAAAGTGTCACCATCTTCAAGCATGAAGGATGCGCTGATCAGTGAATTATGGGAGGTCTGCCACGCGTACGGCGAGAGATTAGGCATGGCATGTGACGTAATAAGTCACTTCGTGAAAAATCTAGCAGAACTGGGAATCTAGACTTACGTAGCAAGCATCCAGGCTGTCATCCATGACATCTGCCACATGCTTGTCCCTACTGGACCAAGCCACGGCCCGAACATCAACAAATCTCGACCGTCGAATCTCCATTTTCATAGAATCGAGTCCGTCCAGCAAAATCTTGATGTTTCATACCAAAATCCTTGATCTAAACAACCGTTGATTTATAAATCATATCAAAGTTGACACACGCCAATATTCATATATCAACCAATCCACGTGATCTTGCTAACGTGTGATATCTCTATTGGATAACCTCTGTTAGAGTAAATCGCATCACGTGCGAGAGATAGAAAATAAACAAAATTCTTTTCCGTTTTATTTGGTCAAGGCCGTAAAAGGGGATTATCACTAGCAAGATTTTTGGAAAATTAAAGCCGGCCGCAAATTCACGGGTTTGGAGTATGCTTGGCAAGTCAACAGCTTGATCAAACACTCTCCGCCGTCGGATCACTAACGATCGCATATTCCCTAGGATTATCACTAATCGAGCCGATGATTCCACACATCCGATCAACGAGATTTAGCGATGAAACTATTCCTTAATCCAATGATTACTCAGATAAAAGAATGTGTTAAAATTCAACAGGAGAACTTGGTAACATGATGATAGAGAGATAAACGACGTCGAATTAGTAATGAATTGCCGTTAACTGTTATTTTTACCTCGGTTGCAAAGGGGACTCGTTGTGATGAGTGTAAGCCAGGTGGGCAAGGTCTCCGAACTGCACGGACACAGCGGAGGTGTTGGTCTGGAGGAAGCGGTTGACCAGCGCCATCGAAGCGATCTTCGGCGAGGGAGTCCGGCATCCGGCAGCCACCAGCTCCTCCGGAGGTGAAACGATCGCGCTGCTAAATACTCCCAACATTTTCCCAACCCACTTTCCTTCCTCTTTCTCGCCCTAGAAAAATCGCTCCTTC
>BNST01002272.1:0-197963 GCA_019650275.1 Xylocarpus granatum | reverse complement strand
AGTTTGGGGGTAAAATCGTCCAAAATGATTAATTAAATAATAAAAAATTAGAGTTAGTTATAAATATAAAAAGAGATAAAAATAAGGTTATTTTTAAAAATTTCTCCCAAATTTCTATTCTCAAAAAATATGAGAATTGTGAAATGACCCATAAATTTTTTATTTTTTTTACCTTTTGAGAAAATCATTCTGCTTAATTATATATTTATCCCTAATATTTAATTTATTTATTATTTCTCTTCATAACTAACCGAGTATGTGCGTGTATATAATAACAGTAATATTAATTATTCTAAAATTATATCTCAAATAACACGATATTTATCGTACATTTTTAATTAAAATATTAAAATATTTATCATTATTTTATATATTATTATATATTTGTTCATTATCGATAATTTTTTATCTTGTATTAATTTTTTTTTCTTTCAAAAAATTTAAAATTAGAATTTTTTAATCTCTTATGAAAGCTTTTCAACTAGTATTATATATATATATATATATATATATAATTTATTTATAATTATTATTTAAGTAATGATTTAATTAATTTTAGATCGTTTATTCATTCATTACGTAATAACGACATTAAATTTATATTTTTATTAATTTATAATTAAAAAAATTACACGAGAATCTAAAAAATATAATTAAAATAATATAATAATTAAAATTAATAATCATAGAACATAATCGTAACTTATATGTCCAAATTATTTGTCTTATATTTAACCAAGATTTGTTGAAATATACAATACATTGAAAACTTTCCTTACTGCCACTTCATTTATTCTACTGAAGCAATGCCTATGAACACAAGTATTTTACTCTTGGCAAGTTGCAATTCGGGTCAGGTGAGAAAATCCATGACTCATTCACGGGTTACCCGTTTTGGACAGTATGCAAATTGAGAAGCGAAATTTCGTCCCAACTTTCTTACTTGCTGAAGTATGTTAAACCAATCAAATGATGCCATGCCAAACTTATTCTGTCGTCGTCCCTGTACGTTTTTCCTTGATGAACGATCAGGGAACTGATTCTCAAGAATAAATGACAACCGTCTGATTCTCCCTCTAAGGAAGCCATGAAAATACCTCGAAAGTTCTGACTTTCATGGTACGGCTAAGTTGCACAGTGCTTGCGTTAGTAATATATACATACACTAGCGGGATCTTTTCTGGTAATAAGTTTGGTGAGCTTCTTACACTGTAAATTTGAGTCTCGTAATGACAAGTTTCCTTGGGTTTCTAATCATTAACATTCTGTAATTAATTAGTAGAAGAAAGAAATTACAATAACAGTTAATATAAAATCATGAACTGTCTGTCTGTAAACTGTGAACTGTGTAATGGATAATATATGAAATCGTGAGGGTGATCTTGAACCAAGGTGCTTTGGTTGGTTCTTAATAAACACAAACAACGAAAGAAAGAGTAATGAAAACGTTTCTTTTTTGGTTTCTTGTCGACAACAATGCATTTAAGTGTTTTATTATTAATGAATAAATACAATGAAAAGTAGAAACTCAGTACAGGGATGCTCCAGTTTTTGTTTGTTGCCACCTTAAACAGTGCAACACGCATACATTCTTTCAGTTTCAACTGTTAATACGTGCAAACACATGCAGGAATGGGAACAAAACTCAGGGAAAATTCCAGGAAGCTGCAATAAGAAGAAAATACACAGATTGCCCTATATAAACTACTACACATAAACTCACCAAAGAGCTCTCACTTGGTTAATTTCTCTCGTAGTTACTTGCATTTATTTAGTCGTTTAATTTAGAGAAATATTAGCTAGAGAAGTGATAGGTGATTTCGTAAATGGATTCACAGCAGGAAGCGATCTGGAACTTGGAAAATGGTTATGGCGGAGTTAATGGTTCCAGCTGCAAGGAGATTATTTGGAATGGAAAGACAGCACAAACTGTGTCGTCTTCGATATTGCGTAAAAAATCGGATCCAGTGCTTGTGTCGAATGTTCGGTTCAAAATGCTTAGACAATTTCTAACAAATTTGCATGAGGTACTCCTTGGCACTAAGCTTGCCGTGCTCTTCCCGGCCATTCCTCTTGCTGTTGCTGCAGACGTTTATAACTTCGGAAGAGTAAGTGCATGCATATTGTATATGATAAACCTATTTGATTGCATTAATTTGAATGAGGATATTCATTAGTTATATAACTTTGTTGCCGCGTACGTAGCCTTGGATTTTTGCTTTGAGTTTGCTCGGGCTCACCCCGCTAGCTGAGCGTGTCAGCTTCCTCACCGAGTAAGTGCTTCAGAGATTTTGTCTGTGTACTTATTTGCACCATATTATAAACATACTTATTTCAAGAAGTTCTCTGACATGAATTTTATTTCCTTTTTCTTCTCTTCAAATAAAACAGACAAATTGCATACTACACGGGTCCAACAGGTAATTCGAATATCTCACCCTTTGAAACAAATAATTTCCAGTCCTTAATTGAAATCGGTTTGCATGCAGTTGGAGGGCTTCTGAATGCAACATGTGGAAATGCAACAGAGCTGATAATAGCATTACTTGCTCTATACCAGAACAAAATACATGTTCTTAAGTACTCTCTCTTGGGTTCCGTACTCTCCAACCTCCTTCTCGTTCTTGGGACATCTCTTCTCTGCGGAGGCTTGGCGAACCTCAGAAAGGAGCAAAGATATGATAGAGTACGTAACTTTCAACAGTGTGGTGTAAGAACGCTCCTTGTTATTGCACTCTCAATGCCCTCTTCCCAATCAACTGCTTATAAGAATACAAGTCTTACCACCTTCCTGGTATTGTAATTTAGTGGGTGACGCATTTAATTACCAGCTGGTGTTGTTTCTTTACGTGTTTAACAGAAGCAGGCTGATGTGAACTCACTTCTTCTAATGCTGGGACTGCTATGCCACATGCTGCCGTTGATGTTCAGATATGCTGCTGGGCCAGGGACTTTCGTCCCCAACTCTACCCTTCATCTGTCAAGAGCAAGCAGCATTGTTATGCTCATTGCATACATTGCTTACATCTTCTTCCAGTTAAAAACTCACAGGCAGCTCTTCGAATCTCAAGAGGTGAAAAACATTATCTAACACTGTCTAACGTAAGGACAAGGTAACGTACTTGTTTGTCAGTAACTTGAATGTCTTGAATTGAGCAGGAAGATGAAGAGGAAGAAAAGGCTTTGATCGGCTTTTGGAGTGCGTTTAGCTGGCTGGTTGGTATGACAGCTATAATAGCTGTGCTATCAGAGTATGTTGTGGGTACAATTGAGGTATATTATCGTGGTTTTTCTACTCATAATCCTGATTTTGAACAGCACGTATGCATGATTTTATTTTAAATTTATTTTAATGTTTAAATTAAACTTGGTTTTGATAGGCTGCATCGGATTCTTGGGGCATCTCTGTCAGCTTCATCAGCATAATATTGCTACCAATTGTGGGCAATGCTGCAGAACATGCAGGATCAATCATCTTTGCTTTCAAAAACAAGCTGGTAATGCCATTTCAACTAATTTTACCTATCACTCTGGTTTACCTTTGTGTAATATAATTCAAAACAACTCTCGAAATTTCGTGGTATCTGATCGATGCAGGACATCTCTTTGGGGGTGGCTTTGGGATCTGCTACTCAAATTTCCATGTTTGTGGTAAGGCTGAAGCTATCCAAGACCTCTATTCTATTTTTCCTGCAACTTTATAAAATTCTAATCGTCCATTAATAATTTCCAGGTTCCTGTATGTGTGATCATTGCCTGGATAATTGGGGTCTATATGGATCTCGATTTCAGTCTTCTTGAAACTGGTTGTCTTGCCTTAACAATACTTATCGTAGCCTTCACCTTACAGGTTTCTCCATTAATTCTACGTTCCTTTCAGTGCTGATCCCATCAGATTTGTAATGTGCATGTTACCTTTAAAACTCTGTTTATTTTCAGGATGGAACTTCACATTACATGAAAGGAGTAGTTCTCTTCCTATGCTACATTGCCATTGCTGCATGCTTTTTCGTTCACAAAATTCCAGAGAGTAAGAACCCACTTACCATCTCAATCTGAGAACAAACCTCTTGAATACTAATGTCTATCTCAAAATTTGATGCGTATTAGATGGAAGCACTGTCAACCTGGGAGCTAAGCCATCCTCCGGAGTCTCGACCGCTTAGCCTTTGGGTTTTCATACCCGAATCTCGTGTTGCAAATTGGTTAATCTAAATCATCTCCTTCATTGAAGTTTTCAGTTCCATTTCGATAATCGAGGATCCATCGGCAAATTGAGAGGAAATTCAGATGGTTATGTCTGAAATTGAATGAGGTTGTTAATAACTTCTCAGAAATATGTCTGTATATAACTCTCTTGTCTTGTGCATTTGTAATAATCGTTCCCGTTCTGTTTCTAAAATTTGGTTCAAAGAAACGATGCCGAAACAGAGCAAAAATTCCACATTCCTTCCTGTTGATGTAATAATCGGTGAATAAAAAAACTCAGGGCAAGTTCAACTCTCCCCTTTATTGCCAATTTTGCCAGCAAAAGGCGTCTGCTTTGACCATCTGATCAGGAGGATTGATACGTGGGTCGGGGTACATAGTAAACTGGACTGGGCCTTTGATCTACCCATCTAAATATTTTTTTATTATTAATTTTTAAAAATTTAATGACATATTAATATTAAAAATAATAAAAAATTTTAATTTTAATTATTTTAATTAATTAAAATTAATCAATGATATAAAATATTAAGAAGATTTTCCAATTTATTTAATCAATTCATTCGTTTAATTTCGGAATTTAAATCTTGTTTAATATTTTTTATTTTTAAATAAATATTAATACATGATATAAATAATGAATAATGGTTCAAATTATATTTTTATAATATAAAATTTTTTAAAAAATTAACATATAATTTAAATAATTTATAATTAATTATATTATTTATTAATATTTAATTAATCTAAAATTATAAAAGACAAGGTGAGTATGTTGATCTATAAATGTGGTTGCAGTCCCCAAGTTTAGATTAGATATGATTGAGCCACTAAATATTTTAAACGTTGTTGCCAGAATGCCAGCACAATAACGGCGAGGGTCAAAATGTGCCACCATGGCAGCCATTTCTATAAGCTTCGATGCTGCAACAGACTGCCAATCACCGACTGCCTTCGCTCAACTTCAATCATAAAAGTGGTATTTTTTTAACATTACAAGGAATCATTTAGAAACTGAATGTTGCTTCTTTTGGTTACAAGAAGCAGTATTTTATAATCCAATTAGTCCCTTAACCCCAAATCTTGATTAAATCCAAGAAATTCTCCCTTAAAAGAAGGGGTCTAACCATTGACTTGAATTAGGTATTACTGGACTCTTCTAGAGACCGTTGGATGATCACATTCAATTAATGCAAGATAGCGTGTTCATGTGCTGTAAGTTCCCTATATATGTGTGTGTGGTTCAAAATTCATATAAAGCCAAAACATCTGAGTTTTTACCCATGGCAGCCAAAGACTTCAATGGAGGAACAGAAGCTGCAGCCAAGAATGTTGCAGTGATTTTTGGGGTTACCGGGCTTGTTGGAAAGGAGCTGGCCAGAAGGCTGATTTCAACATCTAAATGGAAGGTTTATGGGATAGCTCGCAGGCCTGAGATCACACCAATCCAAAGTTTTGACTACCATTTCATCTCCTGTGACCTGCTAAACCAACTGGAAACACAAAAAAAGCTCACTTTGTTAGAAGATGTGACCCATATATTCTGGATCACTTGGGGAAGCCAATTTGCGTCTGATGTGCGTCAGTGTTGCGAGCAGAACAAGTCCATGATGTCCAATGCCTTGAATGCCGTCCTCCCGAGAGCAAAGGCATTAAAGCATGTTTCGCTCCAGACAGGAATGAAGCATTATGTGTCGTTAGAAGGCCCTTTCGATGAAAAATTAGTTCGACTCTATGATGAACAATGCCCAAGAGTGAGCAGAACCATCAATTTTTACTATGTTGTAGAGGACTTGCTAAAGGAAAGATTGGCAGGTAAGGTGGCTTGGTCGGTGCATAGGCCTGGTTTGTTGATGGGTAGTTCTGATAGAACTTTGTATAATTTCATGGGTAGTTTATGCGTCTATGCAGCAATCTGTAAACACTTAAATCTTCCTTTAGTGTTTGGAGGGACAAGACAGTGTTGGGAAGAGTTCTGCATTGATGGTTCAGATTCTCGGCTAGTTGCAGAACAGCACATTTGGGCAGCAACAACTGAAGAAATATATTCCCCCGATGGCCAAGCTTTCAATGCAATCAATGGCCCAAGATTTACATGGAAGGAGATCTGGCCAAGTCTTGGTAAGAAGCTTGGTGTAAAAGTGCCTCAGAACATGTTTTCGCAGGATTTTTGGTATGCAGAAGCCATGAAAGACAAGAAAAAAGAATGGAAAGAGATCGTAGCTAAGAAAGGACTGGTTCAAACAGAGATGGAAGATTTGGCTAATTGGGAGTTCATGGATATCTTGTTTCGCTGTCCAGTAAAAATGTTGGGAAGCAGGGACAAAGCTGATCGGCTTGGGTTTAGAAGGAGGCATAAGACATTGGATTCAATCCTGTACTGGATTGATCACATGAAAGATGAAAAGTTAATTCCATAGACCCCGGTTTACCTTCATCTGGATTGAAAAAAATGGAAGCAAAAGGTGGTGAACCACACACAAGTTGTCTCCCATAGAATATAAAAATTATTCAGATGTTCTCCTTCAGGACCTCTGCATGTGAAGCAGCAGCTACTTGACTACTTTTTTTTTGAAAAATAATTAAAAAAAAAGATCATGCAGATGTGATCTTCTAATTAAATAATATTTGTAAATGTCTTGTTTTCCACCAAACGTACGCCTATTGGGTCATGCATGATGCAACAAGGTCAGCCATTTTGCAATTTGGGTTCTTGAGAAATGATCTCCAACAGCAAGAATTCAAGGTACGGCCAGTGACAAGGAGACCTGTGAGAGATTCCGTATTTTCAAGAAAATCTACAAAAAGAAATAAAAGAAAGAGATGGCACAGGGGACATGAAATGTGGGAATTGTTAAACAGAAGATGAAAAGATTGAAGGTAATTTCAGGATTAATTTGGGTTAATTCAGAAAAAATTACACAGTTTATGTCTAACAATTATGCAAGGTGTTTTAGACCTGTAGTGACTTGATCCGAAAATCATTTTGTCAAGAAGTTTAGTTCAAAATTTTTACAATTAATAAAACAAAATAAGCATATTCAAGGTCACAAATGTAGAATTAAGAGCGTGATAACGCCAGTGAACATCTCACTGGACATGTGCATTATTACATTTGTTCCGCTTCATTTAAAATACTTTTCTTCTTGTACTGCACCGGAAAAATAACCAAGAAACTGTTGTAACCAAATTTCTTCTATTATGTATTTTGATCAGAGAATCAAATTTAACTAGCGAGAATAATATCTGCATGTGGAGGAGTTTCTGACACTATACAAAATTTGATCCATGCCTGAAACTTTGATGATCATTTGGTGCTTCCGAAAGAAGCTTCCAACTTATTTTTTTCTCATCTCTATCAACACCTAGGATTATCTGAAGGACTATCTGCTGTATTGTTTATGGGATTGGCATTCATCTTCTCTGGAAGTTGAGGAATTTTATAGAGAAAGCAAAGATGCCAAAGAAGAAAGTACAGAAGGCAATTAGTACTACTGCTGAAACTCCAACCATTCCAGGGCCAAAGCCAAGACTTTTATCCAGATACTCTTTGACTGTACCCTGAAACGTGGGTTCTATAATCATGGTTTCCACATCACCAAGCTGAGAGGTGATGATGCCCCGGAGAGTCCATGCAACTGGACAGATGTAGTAGAACCAAATCCACCATCCCGGAATATCCTAATGTTGCACAAATAAACAAACTGTAAGGTTGATGTAAATGTAACAGAGAAGAAGTTTATGCACAAAAGCGGTTACAAACCAATCAACGTAAAGTTTTGCAGCATATTTGTTCATTGAATGAGACAAGTTCATTAAACTTAATCGTTCTCTTAGTGCTCCCTTATTATTTCCTAGAGCATCTGTTCTTTTTATTCTATCAAATGGTAAATGCTCAAATTTCCTGCTCAACAAAGTAAAGGACGAATGGAACTTATCTTAAAAGAATCGCCTATTGATTCCAACGTACAAATTCAAATAAATTAGGTCAGTCAGAATATGATCTTAAACTGAGAAAGAAGCAAAGTTTCTTGAATTGACCTATTAAATAATTGACACTGATGTTATAAAGCAACTTTGATTAAAATTGAAGAATCTATTGTTTTATAGTTATCATTCATAAATCCTAACAGAAACTTGAATATGGCAGTAGAATTATTAAATTTCTGGATATAAAGTCTACAGCATTATTTAATTCATTTGCTGGAGGTCAAATATAACACTTACCGGCTTAGGAACAAGAAAACCTGACAGTAGATTCCATAAAGAGTAAAATGCCGAAGAAATGACAGCTGCCAAGTGTGGGCTAGGAGTGAGACCAACAGCCATCATTCCATAGAAGGTAAAGTAGGTGAAGGTGAGAAACAGGAAGACAATATAGAGGAAAAACTTTCCTGCGATATAGAAGAAACATGGGTTACATGAATGTATTGCAAATAATTACGTCAACATAATTAACCAAGTTTTCAATCCTATCATTCTTTTTCATGTAACAAATCTTTCCTTCTCCCCTCCCGGCACTTTCCATTTTCAAATTGAAAACCAGAGTACATGGGCATATCACATAAATTGTGCACGTTATGTTTTGATTCCAACTAGCCTTAATAACCATGAACCATGCAATGAAGACAAATAGACTTAAATCCACAAAAATAAATAAATATATGGCGAATAAGAATGAATGTGCAATCTTACTCGCTATCCTTTCAAAATTAACCATGAAATATGTGATGACGCCAAATATAATAGTTTGTGCGGCAATGTATGGAATCTCCACAAGACCCTGTTGAAGAGGCAATTCAGATATTGGTCTTGTACTTAATTCTTTAAACAAGACTATAATGCGCCATATATACTTCAGTAGCATGACAATTACCTGGGCCGCCGCGTAAGAAAGAGGAGAAAACATTCCTGCTGCTTTCTCTCTATAGAACACCGACCTCTCAATTGAAACGATGGGCTGTACAGAGGAAGCGTTGTTGACCCCAAGGAACAAGCATGAAGAGTACAGGGCTCCCATTACCATAAATAAACCTTGAGTTGAGTTCCTGAACAGTTTATTATACTGAAAACTTACTACCTCAACCTCAAAATTACAACAAAAAGAAGGAAAAAAAGGAGAAAAAAACCATTCAAAAAATGAAAAACGAAATAAGAATACCCAGCTTCAAAAGCTCTCAAAAGAAAATTATTACAGACAACTTGACTTTAAAATTTTATTGCCGGATTAAGTGAAAACTCCACGAAGCCATAGGCAATAAATCCAGAAGTTCAAAGTTTAACTCTGTCAAAGACTACTATAGTAGACAGCTACTTATCGGCAGAAACATACCCGACATTTTTCACCTAATAGCCTAGAACACAATTCAGACTTTCCATCTAACTTCAACCACTTTTCAATCAAGAAAAAAGATTTAAATAATTTTTGTTACATTTTTCAATCAAACAAACAGAAGAAGGAAAGCTATCCAGAAAATATAATCCCAAGCCAACTGAAAACAGAGAACCATAGACAATAATATATCTTAAAGAAATTTTCCACTTTAATAAAGAAAGAAACTTACGTCCTTGAGCCAACATCCCAGAATATGGAGCCAAATATCAATGCAGCCACCGCAGTAAAAGCTAATCTCACGGCATTATATTGCGGACTTCTCCAATATACCAGATTTTGCTTCCAGAGGCAAATTAAAAATTGAGAAAGCTGATCTTGTGAATATGTTGAAGTAAACTTCAATGGTGCTGAACCAGGGGGTGGAATACTAAAATTTTTAATCGAAGACTCCACCTCCCTGTTGTAATCATGTGCACAATTAAACAAATTATGCAGATCAATCAGTAGAAAAGACAAATATTTGGTGAAAGTGCATATTGATTAGTAATAATGATACGATATATCAATTAAATCACCTGTACTGATTGGAGTTTTCATATATATCTGCAAAGTCTATCCCGAGTCTTTCTTCAACGGAAGCTGTAGTAACCTCAAGCATCCAAGTTGCTGGATTGCAACCACTAGGGATTGGAGGAACTCCACTGAGCCCCTACAGAAGGAAAAAGAATACATGACTAAGTTCTCACAATACAGTCAAATCATAATCTCTATCATCTATATGTTAAACCTTCAAATGCCCGAAGTGTAGAGGAGTAAGCAGAGCTAGATCTTTGGGGACATGAAGGGATATATTCACATAAACTTTCTGATAGCCATTGCCATCAAAAATAAAATTTTGTGGTGAAAAAAGTGTTGCTTAACTGCTGCATCATACTGTCTACTAATTGCTCTCAAGCTTCCTATTTTTGGAAATGAATTATCATGACTCATTTGCAGATGGCATGGCTTAGTCTGGCACCATAATTTCATGTGCATCTCAGGCCAATGCTAATAAGGCCTTCCACGGATTAAGGGGAAAACAAAAGTTCCAAATTATATATATTTATTAATGAGGAGATTGCAAATCTCAAAATTGGGTATCTTATTGCCTTGACATTAGTCTTTTGAGTTCATAAGGAAAAAAAAATGCTGAGGTTGATTATACCTGCAGAGTGAAACAAATTTGTTTAGTGACTATTCAACGAGTAAAACAGTATTAGTTTCATGTATTATCGTGACTTAAATAAGTAGATAAATCAAGAACTATAAATGACATCACGAGGAAATGAATTTCACCTGGAAATAGTCTATCATAGTTTGTGAGTGGACACCAAGCTTCCCTCCATATATAACCCGTCCCCCTCGTTTCATAAGAAGTAGCTGTGTATTACAACCCAAAGATTAATTGCCAGAAAAGAAACTAACAGAGAAACACCCAAAGTCATAAGCTGACCAACCTCATCAAACGCTTCAAATATATCAATGCTTGGTTGATGTATGGTGCAAACCACCGTTCGTCCAGTATCAACAGTATTACGAACAGTTCGCATCACAATGGCTGCTGCTCGTGCATCAAGTCCGGATGTAGGTTCATCCATAAAAATGATTGAAGGATTTGCAACAAGCTCCACTGCTATTGTTAAGCGTTTTCTTTGCTCAGTCGATAAACCAGAACTACCTGGCAAACCAACCAAGGCATGCCTTAAACTATCAAGCTCAACCAATCTCATAACTTCTTCAACAAAGTCCTGCAATAAATTGTTGTAAAAGGATGTCAAAATACAATGATAACCACTAAACCAGCAGACCTAGAATGTCCTAGTGCTAAGTAGCTCACATGTCTTTGATCTTTGGTGACTTCCTTTTGCAGACGAAGACTAGAAGAGAACCAAAGAGACTCTTCTACTGTCACCTGAGGAGAATGTATATCATTTTGTTCAACATATCCTGAAATTCTGGCAAAGGTGCGTTGCTCCTTTGGATAACCTGATATCTTAATGTCCCCTTCTATGTAACCACCAGTTTTCCTACCAGCGAGAACATCCATTAAAGTAGTTTTGCCTGCTCCACTTGACCCAACTAAAGCAGTAAGAACACCTGGTGAGAATACTCCACTCACATTGGACAAAAGTTGCAACTTCTTTTCTGGTACCCCTTGTGAAAGCATTGCCTAAGAATCACCCGAAAGTGAGTCTTACATTGATCAAGATATATATTAGGCAAGGCTAACAAAAATGCTAAACAAACAGACCTTGGGCATATCAACGTAGTAATTGACATTATGAAAAGTCATGGTCAATGGTTGAAATGGCAGAATCATTCCCTTCTTTTTGCCACCCTCTTGAGCAGAAGTTTTATTTAATTCAAACTCCTGACTGGACACTGAATAATCAGATGATAATTAAACGTTTAGAAACTTATAAACCAACTTTCTTGAATATTGGTGAGATAAAAGTATAGCTATAAATGCATCAACAGAAAAATAATTCCTAAGAAAAAAAGATTAAAGATTACTGCCCACCCTCTCCAGCAGAATTTTCTTCTTTGTCATCATTTCTTATCACTGCCTGTGATCTTCTAAGAGCTGCAAGGAATAACAATAGGAAGTAGCACGTCCATAAGTAATTAATCGACAAACATTCAGAAGTTAATAACTAGATAAAACGTGAAACCACGGAGCCAAAACTTCCTGTCTGACTTACGATCAAGGTAGGCCAGGGCCAAAGTCACGACATTGTTGAAAAGCAATGCGTAAAGTAACAAAGCACCAACTCCAATCCAGTACCAGTGATCATCAGACGGTAAACTATGTGAATGAAGAACATTATAACCTACTGTGTTGTTTCCGATATCAGATTTCTGCAAGATGTTACGATTAATATTTGTTCTGCATATAAGCAACAAAAAGCTAATAGAAGTGTGTTTATTAGAGCAGCACCTTCATCCACCTCGTGGCACTAAATTCATTGACAGAAATTGCACGCTGCCCATAGGATAGTGGTGACACCCAAAAACCCCAAACCCACCATGGTTTAATCGTCTCTGAAATAAAAAAACCGCAAATTGTTAATTGACCTGAATTAGTATCAGGATGTAGAAGCTAAAAAACCTACCCTTTGGAAGGATAAATCCGCCCAACAAGAATACAACTAACAGAGAAGCTGATCCAAACGTATTGGCAATGACCATGTCTCGTGCAATAGCGGCCATCATTCGGAAGAGGCCCAATGCCATTTGATGTACAGAGAAGTGCAAGAACATGAAACGGAAAAATCTGGCGAAACAAAGAGACCCTATAAGCACAAAGAAACTGCAGAAAGCAAAAACATTTGTACAAGGAAATACCTCCCAGCAGAAGGGGCAAAACCAACAGTGTAGTATACAACGCAAGACCATACAACAGCTTCAATAATGGAGTAAGGCACACGAAGCAACCAACTGGCAATGGACCACGCCCATGCAGGATGAAAGTAATTATCTCGTTGCTTGAAAAAGACTGGGAGTCGAGATATCATAATAGGAAGCTCAGAAAGTCCATTAAACATCATATGCACCAGTCCGAAAAACAGACAAGACAGATAGAGGTTGCCATTTTTTTCATCTGTGGGATGTATTCTTGTTCGTAAGAACATTGTGCATGTGACAATTCCCACAAATGCAACCTTCAACATATGGAAAAGAGATATGAGAATGGAAAATCATGAGAGAAGCACTTTCAAAACAAAAATTTATAATAACGATATACAGGTTATATTTATGTTGTAACAAAACACATCAACTTGATAGGAATGTAATATTTGGATGATGTTATAGGTAAATGATTCATCTTAATTTTTTTCTTTTGAAAACAATAAAAAGAAAATAGTTACACCATATTATTAAAGAGTCTATATCTAAATTCGTTTGAGATCTACCAATCATCATAGAAATAGCTCAGAACTTCAGTTAAAGGTATACCTGGCACGTCCTAAAGATATAAAGAAAACTATGCCTCTTCATCAGCAGAATTTCTCGTGCAAAGCATGCCTTAAAAAGTTCCCATTTTGACACAGCATATTTTGTTTTGGATAAAGCTGAGGGGTGACTTTTAGATTTATCATATGGAACGGCAAGTGATGAGTCAAGAGATCTTCCAAATCTGGAATTTTTAAAAGCTTCTGCTATTTCTGGAACGGGAATAAAAACGTGTGGTTTTGAAGGATCAGCCCAGTATTGAGCTTGATCTTTTTTGGAAGTCACCTGTAAGAAAAAAGAAACTGTCGGGGAAGCAACAAAGAAAACATTACAACCCGTAAGCATATTTTAATAGAGTACCTCTTGAAGAAAATCTGCGACTCCCTTACGAGGGGGCAGCCGAAATCCTAATGACTCAAAGAACTCCAGCACCTCTGCTCGAGGGCCATGATAAACCAGATAGCCTTCTGATAATAGCACTAGATCATCAAATAGATCAAATGTCTCAGGAGGAGGCTGAAGAAGAGCCATTAGTACGGTAGCATCCATTTGATGAACAAAATTTCGTATACATTTCACAATTTGAAATGTAGTGGAGCTATCAAGTCCTGTGGAAATTTCATCCATGAATACGGTTTTTCTTGGCCCAACAATCATTTCTCCTGCATAGCATAATCTTAACTATTAGTATTTGACAAATATCATCCAAAACTGGAACTTCAAAAACAATTGCAACAGTCAATAATAACTTTATTTTCCAGAAGAATTTTGAGGTGTCAGGGCCAAGCAATATCGTAACATAAAAATGATTGACATTCCCTTTAATGGTTTGGATATTTTCATCATCGTCATCATTTGGAGTACGTTACATACTATAACCAAAAATTGCAAAGAATTATATGATAGTTCTTTTTCTTTGCGCGCATGCAAGGATAGGATCAGAGAGAGTGACCTGTTGTAACTCTTTTTCTTTGACCACCTGAGACACCTCTGAGCATATCGTTACCAACAATTGTCTCTGAACATAGATCAAGACCAAGCACTTTTAAGACGTAATCTGTTAAAACACTGTGTCTTTTACCGCCAACAGAAGATGCCTGTGCAGTAAAATGCTTAGGTTAATTCAAAGACTGGAGTTAACAGTCACATAGGCACATAAAAGAGAAAAATGAAAATAAATTTTGAAATGACAACCTTCATGAAAGCGTCTATCTCTGGACTTGGACGGATATTCCTTTCTTTCTCTAAGCGGTTCAGATCCTTTATAAATGCTAGTAGAGATTGAAAAGAAAAATGGGTAACATAATTAGTGGGCCAAATTCAATATGTTTGGAATAGTAAAATCTTCATGACTAACATTTGTGATACCTGAAAATCTATACCCATATAAATGGTTGTAATTATTTGAATATATCATTCATATGAATAACAATCTTAAACCCTCAGTTGTATAATATTTTCCCGTAGTCAATGTTAAGTTTGGAATATACATAACGGAAAGTGCAGCATGAACAAAAGCTAGGATTCTACTAAAGGAATTCAAACGATCATAAATGAACCAACCTGCAAAGCCTTCTTTTGCACCTTGGCATCTAGCAGCAAAATCAAAGGTTTCCCGAACAGTGAGCTCAGCAATATGATTATCTGTTTGACTAATGTATGCGGAAGATCTCTGAACATGAAATTCATCAAGCTTATGGCCATTGTATGTAATATTACCGCTTTTCTGCAAACAAAAATTAAGTATTCAGCAAGACGTCGTAATTCATCAACATAAGCCATGCCATGGAGCAGGACTGAAAGCTAAATTTAGAGCAAACGATTGTATACAAGTAACTTAATTAACACAAAAATTTCAATTCTTCCTACATCTACAAACAACATGTAACCCTCTAATTAAAATAGCAAGAGATTCAATTAAAATAGTAAATGCCTAGCATTTTTTTAAATTTTTTATAGCATGGAGAGTAGTTAAATCTTATAGCAAAAGCAATTAAGAATGCACCCAGGATAATGATATAAAATTTGCTTAACAGGCCTATGAGTACCTTTGAAACTGAAAGTGTTGTAACTTTTACAACTATTGTGAGACAAAATTATACTAAAGGTTATTGTTTATAAAATTTGTTTCCAAATTTATTTTTAAAATTAAGCAAAAATCAATAACTGAATTTATCCTACATATTCAAATTATAATAATGAGAAAAATTAATTAGGTGTTGGTTCACGGTTTACAATAAGGTAAAAGTATGTACAGATAGATGAGATTTGCTTGTGTACAAAATTGCACCAACCACTAACCTTCAAGTTGCGGTCAAGTTTCCCTGCCAGAGCTAAAAGCAAGGTGGATTTTCCAGAACCAGGAGGTCCCAAGAGCAAGGTCATCCTACAGATGCAAAAACACGACGATTTCACATGCAAATGATGCTGATTTCATATAGTTACAGTCAACACAACCCGTGAAACTAATAAATTTCTCCAACGAAGTACCAAACAGCAAAACGAAACCTGATGTAAACCTACTTCTTTACCAAAACATTTATCAAAATATTGATTACATTCTTTTTCTTTTTTCGTTGAAGCTCGATGATGCATGGATTTTCTTCTTCTCATATGTAGACGATAAAAAGAGCTATTACATACCTTCCGGGATTCACAATACCACTAATGTCGTTCAAGATGCTTAAAGAATATCTTTTAGGTTTAAATATTCTCAAACTGGTAAGAATTTTCTGCATTCAATCACAACAGGAAAACATAATCAAACACAATATATATAGTTCGTGATTTTCTTTCCATAATTGCCGAATCAAATGATATCAACAAAACACATTTAGAAAGTCAAACAAAAAAAATGACTCGGCGAGCATATTAACCTCGAATACATCACGAGTGGCATTAATCAAAGTAGGTAAAGCTCTGGAGCCAGTCTGAACATTAGCCACGACTTTCAAGTTCTGGAATCTCACCTCCACCTTTGGCACGTCTAGTTCAACTCTATAATACCGACCAATATCACAAATACTTAGCGAACCAAGCAAGCAAACATCATATGAATACGTAATATAGCTTTCGCAACAAATAAATAAATAAAATCATTTTACACGTCATGACTACCTATCAAGACGTTCTTTGATAGCAGAGAGAAGTTTGAAGTTATCCTGATCGTTAGTAGCTAAGGCCTTTCTAACGACGAGTTCGCGACGAGATCGACTCAGTTTCCTCACGTCAATTGTCTCCGTCCTCCCATCTCCATCTCTACCAGCGAACTCCGACGCCGTTCTCCTCAACAAAGCGAAGTTTCCCTGCTTCTGCGAGGGCAATCTTGCGATGGCCTCCCACATCAACTCATCTTCGTCCTCCTCAACCGACTCGGCATTCTTCGGCCGAGCAAACGACCCTCTCCTTGATCCTTCCACGTCAACTTCGAAATATTCGCTTCCGTTTGTAGTCGCCATGATAGCCTCTCTCTCTCTCTTGAAAACTATTCAGACGATTCAAGTTATCGGAGTTCGTTAGCTTTCTGCGTTGGTTCTCTCTTAAAAAGTAGCGTTTGATGTGAAAACGGTGTGTGTGGTGTTAATATAGAGAGAACGAGTTTGTTATAAGTGCAGGGAGTTTGGCCCGGGAATTTTGAAGAGACGGAAAATCGGGATTGGCCTCCAAATGAGCGCTCGCAGCTGGCAAGCGAGAAAAATGAAATTACAAAATTACGCTCTGGGTCAGTGTTTCGAGTTGACACGGGGTAAGATTTTGAATTGGTTGAAAAGACAGGACTAACCTCCGCGGGAAATAATTACAGCCTATCAATTGACACGTGTAATTTAAATGAGAGAAGTTTTATTAGACGAGTTCAATTTGCGAAATGGATGTATCGATTTAGCATTTACGTGTGCTCATTGTGGCACGCATTATGAAATAGGAAACGTTTTTTTTTATAAGAAGAATAAAAATTGGATTAAAACTCTATTTTACATTTGTACCCTTGGCAAGCACCTGCAGGGCTAATGCTTCTTGTTGCGCATTGGATGACGCGACGCCATCTGATTACGCATTCCATGACGCCCGCACAGCCAGTATTTCACGCACAATTATGTTATTTATTGGCAGTCACCCATGATCTACATTCATCAAACCAGATTAATTGCCCGTAATATTAGGTAAAATCGCACGGTAATGTCAATAAAATGTCATTGGTAGGAGGTACAGAGGCAGTTAGGCTGCGGCGAGTATGATGTTTAGCCTATCCCGGCAATCTGACTACCCCGATATCTTACATTAGCCATTGTTATTAGTGATCGTTTAGAAGACAAAGAAACCATGATCTGCTAACAAAGATTTCATATCCAAATCAGCGGGCCATATTAATACAATCCAAAAGGAAACATTGTTCGTTTCTAGCAGCAAGACATTCAGATAGAAGGAAAAGAGGACTAATTCTTTGGACTGACGATCTTGCTACGTCACTGACAAAAGGTTGGCTAATATTCCTCTTGAGGGGGTCAATGAACAAGTTAAGGTGACTAGCTGCCAGTTGAGGGTTCGCATAAAGGAACTTACCAAAACAAGAACTAAATATTTGTGCAAAGGCCAATTGATAACACATGGCTCTTGAGTTCTATCTTAGCGTTTGCCCTTGCGACCATATGGAGTTAACCTAGTCTCGAACTTCTTGTGCTTGACATTCTTGCCTTTTAACTTGAATTTGTCATCATCAGAATCTTCGCTTTCACCATCAAACTTCCGGTTTTGCTTTTTCTCAGCTCTTCCGCAAACGATAATCTTCCTTTCATCCTTCTGTTCTGCCAGTTCCAACTTCTCCTTTGGTCTCCAAATGAAAATAGACCTAAAAAGAATAAACTTAATTAGATTTCAGAAACCAATGGCAAAACAACTGCTATTAGATGGAACTTCACTTCATCAGATCAGGTGAAAATTGAACTCTCCAAAGTTCTTGAGCTCAAGTTCTCAAACCAACTCCAACATAAACTATCCCCAACACATCAGAATTGAGTCGATTTTCATCAGTATATAAAGCTTCCTATTCCTCATTGCAACCAGCCAATTTCATGTTGTCTTGATTTAACTAGAGCTAGGCAAATTTTTTTATAGCAGGGTTACTCCACTAGAGAAAGACAGTAACTTAGGTAGCCAAAGCTTGCTCAACAGCAATAATTATGCAATAAAATTGGTTTAACATCTTATTTCTAAAAACATTAATTCTAACAAGTTTTAACTGACAACGAAACAAAAGGAAAAAAATTGTATATATGCAGGATGCAGAGCCCAACCTTGAACTACCAGATGCCAAGACATCATCCCTTGGATGCAGCTTGTTTACAGGACTGATAGTTGTAATATTTGGATCCACAACCTCAGCAACTAATTGCCCTGAGCTGACATCCAAGAAATCAATTGGATGCAGGGCAACTCCATTATAATTTTCACTTATATAACGACCAATAACTGCTAGAGACTCTGACGGATCCTGCACCATAGACATTAAACTTCCTAAGATACAAGGAATTTAAGCACTTTAAAAGTAAGCATTTTCAAGTTCATAGTATCACCTTTGGATCCCATTCAGCTTTAAAAGGGGTCAGATGGCGATTGAAATCATGACTGTGTACGATTTCTCTACTTGGATGCTCCAAATTACCAAAGATAGAATCCCATATACGAAGTCGGTTGTCCTGTGAAGTGGTAAGAATTTTGCTTCCAGACAATGGAGAGAAATATGCCGAGTTGACAACACGTCTGTGAGTAAGATTGTAAAGTGAAGATCCAGCTTCCAATCGCCGCATGTCCCATATACGAGCCTGGAGTCAGAAAAGCATATAAATTTCACAACTAGCATGTTCAGAATAACAAGTGTAGGGAACTCATTTTCAAACTTATATCAACATGCAATATCTTAGAAACAAAGTTCATAATATTGCAGTGGAAAAAATGATCAGATAGCAGTCAAAGAATATAACCAGTATATGTCTGGTGTTTTGAGAAGAACAAGATCATTAAACTCTCATAAAAATCTATGAACACCAACTTGAAATAATGAAATTTGAAAACTTACAAAGTGATCATTTCCACAACTCAGGAGAAGCTCTGGCTGAATAGGATTGCAGTGCAGTCCAACAACTTTGCTACCTTTCTTGTGGATCAAAATTGCCTCCTCACATTTTCTATTGGATCGTACATCCACCCTAACATAAAAAAAAATATAGAATCAACTTTTACTTCCATTGTTTCCACTCCAAATTATCCAAGTAACTTACTTTAGTTAAAAATGATAATCAAATATGTGTGGCAGCATGTAGCAGAGATTCAGTGTCTCAAAGGTCTTAACACAGAACAGCAATTTGCTGTATAGGGCCCAAGCAGACATTCACTGAAGAAGACTGGCAAATTCTAACTTTCCACCTCTGCGACAGAAACCACAAGAACTAGACAATCAAAATTGTCATAATTGATCGTTTTCACAATTGGCATTGCAAACTGTCTGGCTACATTCTAGTTAACCATTGATGGGCATGATCTATGAGCCTAATTTTACATCATTACTTATCCTATAGGCAGCCCATCAATAAAATGAGAACAATCTTCTGATCAGAAATCTGTCATCGACCATACATCACTTACGGTATGCTATCAACAAAAATTTGCTTATTCCTGAACATTTCACAAGACACTGTAGGTGTTGAATTTTGTCTACAAACGGTATGAAAAGAACAATATGTTGAGCAAATAACTAGCTGTCAAACTTAATAGTGTTACTGGGAGAGTAAGCCTTCCATTAGCAGTTCAGCATCTCTTTTCATCCTAATCACAAGCCAATAAATTGTAATAATAGCAACTAAGAAAATAACTTACAGGTAGAGAAAACCAAAATTATCAGCAACAAGTACAACCCCTTTCTCCAAATTAATGTCCATTCCATAAAGCATCCTCCAATTGCTTGGGCCCTACAATCAAACAAAATACCAGTCGCATAAAACTCGAGTGAGTTAACAGAATTCAGTTCATAACATGAGCATGAAATAATATTTTTCCATTTTTCCTTCTTATCCTGCATTCCTGTAATGTGGGTACTTGTTCAGAAGATAAGGCCTTTTTAGGAGGTACAACAAGTTTTGGGATCAAATCTCACTTGCACCAAGAAATGGGTTTACTGTCACAATAATAAAAAAAGATCCTGCATTCCCTACTCAATAGATGACCAGAGATTAAGAAAAAAATGGAAAAAAAAACTTAAATTGCCACAGCGGGCTGTGCTTTCCCACGGAGCAAAAGCTCAATTGCAGAGAACATGCACATTAAAAGCAAATAAAAAAATGAGTGCAATTGTTGAATATAGCATTCTGTGACACTACAAGATTTAGAAACATAAAAAGACGAGTACTTAAGGGCTGTAAGATTACCTACAGCCCGTGCTTTACAAACTTGAAGTAAGAAAGAACATTACCTGCCATCCATTAGGATTAAGGTTCATCAAAGATAATGAAATTCCCGTCTCCAAGTCAGTGCAACTGATGGTTCCATCTGAGGATGCGGCATAAACTGTACCGTCATTTGAAGGGTTAAACCTGTAAAAGTTCAGATACTTGTTGCACTTCTGATCTATACAAGCACAACAGAGAAAAGTATGAAAGCTAAGGCTTCATAAAGAAATGAATCACCTCATGTTGTTGACTATACAGGAGTGTATGTTTCCATAAACCATCTTTTCAGATACTTTGCAAAAGTCCCACACTCCAACTTGTCCTTTCTTTCAAAATGAACCAGAAAAACAGGGGACATGTCAATAGTCATGATATAAAGAAATCTTTAAATTAAAGAACCTTTTTAACAAATAATAGCACATTATATGGGCACAACTTACCTTATCTCCAGATAAGAGGATGTTATTTTTTGTTGGATGGAACTCTAAACATGCCACGCGTCTACTGTGGTACCGGATAACCGCACAGTTCACTTGATCTGGGATCACATGTGCAGGCTTTATCTATTGAACAAAAAACAGAAAAATGCAACAAATTCATTATGAATAAAATTGCAGGAAACCCCCAGGAAATCTCACTATATTGTCATGGCCAAGTGTAAACTGAGAACAAAATAACTCAGCATCAAGCACGTACTGAATTCTACAGGCAGCCCAAATGCTAAGGAAACTAGAGTCAAGCATTAACACCATAACTAGGAGCATAAATTTGATAACCAAATTGCTCCACTGGAGTTTGATACATAACAAGCATTTGTGCGCACCAGTACAATGCAAAGATTAAAAAAAAATACAATAAAAAATGACAATTTAATTAATGAAGGAAAAAAGAAACTTACAAGAGGCATGCTTGATCTGAGCTGGCGCTCAAAGACATATTCCAACTGGTTCCGGGTATTTCTACGGGGTGCTGGAATAACCCCATGCTCCGTGGTAACTCTATGTGGGCAAGTCATCGTAGTGTGGCCTTCATTTTTCAGAACCCAAATACAAAAGAACATGTTCAGCATCATAATAACATCATATTTTTAGAGTATCCAATAAATCAACGATAGTGTTCTAACCAGACTGGAATTTCATACCATGGAAGGTATATCAAAAAATTACAACGAAAATAAGCCAGTAATACAAAGTATTCACACACTAACGACATAGAAGATTTAAAAAGAAGGTCAATCACTACAATTACAACAACAAAATTTAGCAGTTGGTTGAAGCAAGAGCAATGCTTACAAAACACAGTACACTTAATGTCAAACAATGATGTAAAAAAATCAATATTAACTGAACATTAAACTAAATAGCTTTCCAAGCTAAAGAAAAATTAAATCCCTCTAAAAAAAAGAAAAGTGATCATTGTACCTGGCATTTTGCAGAGGAAACAAGGTTTCATTGGACAATCAATGTATGTTGCCCCCTTAAATCCTGCTTCATGGCCCGCCTTTTTACAAACCTGAAACACCAACCAAACATACAATTAAAATAGAAACAGCAAACAAGTCTCAATTTTTTCAAGGTAAAGCAAAAAGGGGCTTACTTTGCAAACTTTCTTGAGACTAATAGTGATAGGCGCTTTTCCTTTCTTCTTTGCGTCCAAATTCTCTTCAATTTTCTCTTCATTTCCATTTTCTGAAACTTCTTCTTCTTCTTGAGGTTCTGATTCTGATAGTGGTCCTTCCTCTTGGTCTTCTTCTTCGTCTTCTGATGAGCTCTGCTCACTGTCCGTATCTCTCTCGACCACCACTTTCGGAAACCCCATTCTTCTAGTTTGCGGGGCCATTTTTGTCCACTTGCACACAAACAAACGAAAACAAACACGAAGACAAATTGAATCGAATAGAATCGAATCGTAATGGAGAACCAGACAGACTTTGGAAGTACGAAGGGGAAATGGATTGGACTACATGAGGTATAAAAAACCAACTCTTCGCCTCACACCACGTGTGCATACCTAAATTACTTAATTACCCCTTTATTGTTATGATATTCGCCAGCATGTTGCTCTGGCTAGTTTCGGCATTCGAACTTTTTGAATGGCGGGAATTACGTGGCGCATTATGGACCTTTAAAATGTAAATTGATGAGTAACCTGATTATCTATGTCAAATCGGAGTGATATCTGAAAACGACCACGTTTAATGTCCTCGCTCACTGCGTGGCTGTCCCCAATGGCGGTCCATTCCATTGCTTATCCACTAAAATTCGCGAGGCTCAGAACGCTTCCGTTTCACTGTAAGCAACGTTTCAAAAGCCCTTCGTGGCGGGATTTGACATTTAGAAGGACCCGGTAACTCGTAACCAAGAAGAAGAACGCGAAGTTCAAGTCAACCACAAAGCAAAATCTTAGCTTGAGACGGATAATGCTAAACCCTGCCCATAAATTCGCCAATTCCAAACATTGTCCTTGCTCCCAAACTCAAGCCTTCGCGCTAGTCCCTTCATTTTCTCCTCGCAAGCTTCAAGTTCGAGCAAGCTCCGCGGAAGTTGCTCTTAAGGAAGACGAGAAACGTTCAAATGAGAGTATTTCACTTACCAGAGATTTATCAGCTGATTTGCCCGCGGGGCTCGAAAGACAAACGATGCCCAGACACGTGGCGGTGATAATGGACGGGAACGTGAGGTGGGCTCGCAAGCGAGGGTTGCCATCCTCGGCAGGACACGGGGCAGGTGTCCTGTCCTTAAGACAGCCAGTGGAGCTTTGTTGTAGATGGGGAATCAAAGTTTTAACCCTTTTTGCTTTTTCCTATGATAATTGGATTCGGCCTCAGGTTAGTTGACACTTAGATTGTTTTTGTTTTATGAAATTTCGTTGCTTCAGAAAACAACCATTTCACCTTTGGCTACAGGAAGAGCTCACTGACTGAATTAATAACCTGATTGGTTCAAGTGCAGGTGGAGGTCGATTTCTTGATGAAACTGTTTGAGAGATCAATACATTAGAGTGGAGGATTTCATAAGGTAGTTATAGACTCCCCCTCCTTGATTTTAGTGTACAGTCTATGATTTGTTTGTATTGATTTTTAATTACTATGTTTCCTTGTGTTCCTATATTACTGGAAGATTTGTAAGAATAAACAGTATGCTGCTGTTAAATAAGCTCTTATTTAAGCTTAAACTTTTAGGTTAAGCGACAAATTTAATTAGTATCATGGCTAATTAAAATTATTTGAGTCGACACTTTCAAACTTTTGGGTGAAGTGACAAAGTTCTAAGTTGGTTTTGAATTTTAGTTGCTGCAATAAGGAGCCTGTTATTAAATTTCATTCCTCCATATGTGCATCTCTCCATGGTAGCTTGCAGATTGTTACTTTCTTTGGAAGGGTTACTGACAAGTAAGTGGATTCTGTTGTGCATGCTTCTGGTTGAATTTTGTTCAGTATTGTTAATTTCTTCTCTGGCTTATTCCGTCCATTTGCATAGTTGAGGAATTATTTCTATCTGCAGGTAGAGTTTCATCCAAACAAAATGTCTGTAACCCAAACTTTTACAAGACCAAAAGTCATACTTTCAAGAACTTGAAGAAAAGATGACTGCCTTGCTGATAGATGACAAATCTACTACCTATTAGAATCTTTGTGTAAGAAACTAATGTTTCAGGTTCCAGATATTTCTGGTCAATTGACTTCGAAAATTGGTTCTACTGTCACATGACAGTCGCCAGTTTTTAACAATGTTAGTGTTAAAAATCCTACACTGTAAAAACAAAAAAAAATCATATTCCAGTGTGTTATTGATCTATGCATCTCTTTCTTTAACAGAAAAGGTATTAGGATATCTATGTTTGGGGATTCATCAAAACTCTACAAGACTCTGCAGGAACTTATAAACGATGCAGAGGACAGAACAAAAGAAAACTCAAATTCCAACTCATCGTGGCAGTATGCTACAGTTGGAAATGTGATGTTATCGAAGCATGCAAAAGTATTGCACAGAAAGTGAAGGATGATGTTATTCAACTGGAAGACAGCAACAAAACCCTGATTGAGCAAGAACTGGAAACAAACTGCACTGAATACCCATACCCAGACCTATTGAATAGAACTAGTGGTGAACTAAGATTCAGTAACTTCTTGCCGTGGCGGTTGGCATAAACAGTTTTTCTTCAAACAAGCACTCTGCCCTGATTTTGGAAAAGACGAGTTTGTGGATGCCTCAACCTCATTTCAGCAAAGGCAGAGGCACTAAGGTGGAAGAAAATCATAAGCCATTGTCTATTCACTTTATTATCTCTAAAATCTTAAGTATCAAGAATAGCTATACAAGCAGGCACTACATCGATGTCAAGGTGCTGGGTATATACAAATATATAGCCAAAACATGGTTTTCCTACGTGGTAATTTCTATATGATCTATTTACTATAAAATAATGGCATCGATTTCTCCACAATCTTGATGATTCCAGAGCAACATCCATCTTGAAGATTGTGCAAGAGATCGTTGCCATCAGCCTCTTGTTTCATCTAGAAACATGCAGACACGCCGATATGCTGTAAAGTTGCTGACTGTAGATGTCGGGCTAAATTTGCTTCACTTGTTTCTCATTTTTGCAGGGGCAAGAAGTATAGCACATGCCTATTTAGTACTGTTGGTCAGACAAACTTCATTTCTGATGAACTTCATATATTTACTAACTGCACTACTTTTCGGGTCACAGAAAGATTGCTTGTAAATTGAATAAAACTATGCTGTACCTATATTCTGAGTCTTTGTCTCTGTCCATTGCATTTGATGATCAAAATAGTCTTGGCTTCTTTTGATTGGTGAGACAACTATATCAACTCTCACTGGCTGATACAGTTGAAGCTGGCAGCCATTAACAGTTGACTTTGGTTTTTGATTCCCTTAAAGTGGGCTAGGCATGTTGGCAATTGTTGATAGCGCCACAAAAGAATAGCACTACTTCGAAGAAGACTGTAGCTTCAGACCTAATCCAACTCAATATCTTGCATTAAACAAAGATGGTTCGAAAGCTTCATGCTTGTTATTTACTTACTTGAATCCTTTCTGTGTGTCTTTTCTTGGATTTTAATCTTATAATAATATATAATATATTTAATAATAAACAATTTGTATTATTTTTTAATAAAATTTATAATTTAAATTTAAATTTTATTATATAAATTAAAAAATTTTAAATATTTTATTATTACGCATTATTATTTTATTAAATAAATAAAAAATTTTAATTATTTATTTATTATATATTTTATTAATTTAAATTAACATTAAAAAATTTTAATTCTAATCTTATTTTTAATCTCGTTAAATAAATAATTTTTTTTTATTCAATCTTATTAAATAATTATTTTCAGATAATTTTATCCACGTGGCCGTTTACATATAAATGCTTTTATTTCGACGTCATATATATTTTGCTTTACCCTTCCTCGACGCACAGTTTCCGGCCGCCCCGATTAACAGCCATAATCTATCGCCACGTTACCGTTTCTTCGAGAGTTTGAGGGACACTTTTTTGAAATTCCATTTCTGACCTTGGGGAACATTATTATGTTAATATAAACGGCATGTCATATTGATTTCGGTTTCTCACATTAATCAAATTAATTGGACTAGACCAGTCAACGTAATTAGTTTGTCAACTAAGGGCAACTACGTAATTCAGTTATTGTCTGTCAAGTCATAACTGTCAGTCTTGGAAGGTGGAACCTGAACTCTTGATCACCGCCGATTTCATTTGAACGAGAAGAAGTTTAATTTAAAATTATACAGCCACGATTTTTGTTTTTGTTCTTAATTATTGAGTCAAATTATAGGTTAATAGCGATTTTTTTTTGTTTTTTACAATTTGTTCTGTTTGGTTGATGGGAATTAATTTCCGGAAAAACGCCTGGCCATGGGAAAATCGTCTTTCAAGGATTCTCTTAAAGCGCTTGAAGCTGATATTCAACACGCCAATACTTTGTAACTCTCTATCTCTCTGCTTATAGTATTATTTTCTGAATTTCCTGTTCGAATATGATCGTTTTAAATTACAACTTAGTTAATTGCCTCCATTTACGTGCATGTACTTGCGCTTCTGAATTTGATGGTTCGGTGATTACTTCACTCGCATTTGGTTTTACTCCTAGAGTGATTATAGAAGTCGTCTCTAGAAATCATCAATTTAATAGAATTTCCTAATTGGGACACCATTCTTCGAGTAACAGTTGAGAGCTTTTTTTGTTGTTTTTTTTTCCTTTAGAACCGAAGTTACTTTGAATTCTCATTTCGATGGAATGGTACCATCGTGCTTATTATGAGCGGAATAAATGAAATCGTTGCTTCATTATCTGCACAAGTTTTGTTGAATCTTTTGCTAAATTCATAAAAGGAAGAAACTTTGCTTGTTGAATGATGTGCTGGTACTGATTCTTCGAGAATATGTGCGGAAAAGGAATACTTTCTTGTAACGTTGATGTTTGCCTCTTTTCTGGTTTTCATATATCCACTCACAATCACTTATTAGAGCAAGACTCAGTTGAGGGATTTTGTCTTATTGAATTCTGGGCATTTGGTAATTATGTGTTCTGTCATCCTTTCCTCTTTTATTGCAGGGCGTTAGATTATCCAAGAGAGACAGATGGAGCACGTCTTCAGATGAGACTTTCTTACAGTCCTGCTGCCCAGTTTTTTCTTTTTCTTGTTCAGTGGACTGATTGTCACCTTGCTGGTGCTGTTGGTTTGCTTAGAATTCTTATTTACATGGTATTTTCTCGCTACAAGCCTGCATTGCATAGTTCAGATATGATTTTTGTTTAATGCTTTCCTTGTTTTTTGTATTGTCCATATTTATTTATTACATTGCATTGGACTTTCAAGACTATAAATTTAGTGATTTTGTTTGGGGTGCAACATTGTGTTCTATGGTTACAGACCTATGCTGATGGCAAGACCACCAAGTCTGTTCATGAAAAGAAAGCTAGCATCCGAGAATTTTATGGTTAGTATGATTCAGAGAATGTAAAATGTTCTAAATTGTGGGTACATACTTTTTGTTGGGGTAACCATTCTTCCAATTGTTTTTCTTTGTAATTAAAATTGCTGCATAAAGCTAATCAATATGGCATTATCAGGGGTGATATTTCCTTCTTTGCTGCAACTTCAAAGGGGCATCACTGATTTGGAAGATAGGAAACAAAAGGAACTGTGTACTCTCAGGTACAGAAGGAAGGATGAACTGGAAAGGGGGCAGAGCTCTGAAATTGACACAGAAAGGGAAGAGGAGTGTGGAATTTGCATGGACATGCACGGCAAAGTTGTATTGCCTAACTGCAGTCATTCTTTATGTTTGACATGTTATCGAGATTGGTAAGCCTAACTGTAGTCATTCATTATGTTTGATGTGTTATCAACATTGGTAAGCTTTCTTTTTGTTCTAAACACTTCTTTTTTGTATTGATATTTCAAGCATTTCATGTAACAAAGACTAAGAAAATCAAAACAAAAACACCTTCCTCCAGTGTTTCATTGACCAAAAGAAATTTGTAGGATTTCTTTATTGCATTTGCACTGAGGTGCATTTTTCTTCATTGAAGAAAATTTGGACTCGCCAACAAGCATCTTCCAATCTTCTTGTTGTGTATAAATGACAGCAATCTCCTCAAATCTCTTGTATACAATATGTAAAAATAAACACTGTTTTGCTACTGTTTTTAGATACTGGAATTCTTCAGCTTGCCTCCTTTTTTTTTAATATTGTATTGACTGGTGCACATGTATCGCCCTATCTGCATTTCTGGTCCATAAGGATTGTCATGTATGAAGGAAAGCACCATCTTTCTAGATTTTTGAGCTTATGAAATTGAAACATACTCCTTACAGGAGTAAGAGTTCTATCCTGCTTTTGCATTCTGTTTTGATTTCATGATCTATTGTTTGGTATTGATTTCAGGCGTGACCGGTCCCAGTCATGCCCCTTTTGTCGGGATAGTCTTAGAAGGGTCAATTCTGGTGATCTATGGATCCACACAGATAAGTGTGATATTGTTGATCTATCCACAATTTTGAGAGAAAACTGTAAACGGCTGTTTACATACATTGATAAGTTGCCGCTTATTATCCCAGATTCTGCAATTGTTCCCTATGATTCTCATGTTAGGTGAGGAGGGGACTTGTGCACAAGCTTTTGGATGGCGATTTATATTTTGAACGTGACTATGTATATTTTTCCTATGACACTACCATCTCAAACTGTAAATGTATATTTTTCCTATGACACTACCATCTCAAACTGTAAATGTATCGTGTATTTTTCTTTTTCCTTATCTTCCAAGAAGTGTTATATTAAGATATCCTCGTGTATTGGTATCTGTCAATATGAAACTAAGCTTACTCTAAGATCTCGTCTTGGGAAGATACAAACCTGGGTTTGAATCATGTTCGTGTTGGAGGAGAATGATTTACATTCATGCAACATTTGAAAATAAGAATGGTTACTGGTGAAAAGTGACTTCACAATAAGAAGTTATAAAAGATGCAATTACTACGACCTCAAAAAATTTTTAAAAATAAAAAAAAACAGGGAAAGGGAAAGGGAAAGAAAAAGAAAACTTTACACAAATGGTACATGGAGCCACCAAAACCTGAAAGCTGGATGAGTGGGACACAAACAAATGAAGTAGAATCATGGGGGAGTAGTGATGACAATCTAGTCTCGGTTGCTGTCTTGCAACCGCGTGTAATCTGCATAAAAGCGAGGATGGTTTTCTTCTGGATGAGCAACATAAGCATAGCCGCCATGGCTAGATATATCAAGCCCTGCAATTTCCTCCTCAACAGGAATTCTCAGAGCCTTCAGCTTATGAAGTATATAAAAAAGAGGTCCCATTGTTACACTTACCCAACCCACAATAACTAAAACCTCAACCACTTGGGCTGCAATCAGACACCAGCCCCCACCCATTATTAGGCCATAGGGTCGGACCAAACTACTCTCACCTGAATTATAGGCTTGAATCACAAATTCCTCTTTTGCAAACAACCCTGTAAATATCAGACCCCAAGCACCGCACCCCCCATGCAATTGGGTTGCTTCTAATGGATCATCAAAGTTCAGTTTTAGTGCCAAAACATTGAGGCTAATCAAGACCCAAGCCGCGAAAAACCCGCACAAAATAGCAGCCCATGGCTCAACTACTGAACAACCTGATGTGATTGCCACGAACCCACCGAGCACGCCATTGCAAACATCCAGTGCATCCCAATGGCCCACGAGCACTCGCCGGCCGAATAATGTTACAATTCCAGCGGTCGACCCCGCTAAGGTAGTCGTGACGGCAGTCCTCCCTACCGCAGTCCAGTTACCTTGGTCGGTGGTGTTAGGGTAGGCCACGAGAATTTTGTCAAATGAACCGGGATTGAATCCAAACCATCCAAACCATAAAAGAAATGTGCCAAGAACAACAAGAGTTGCATTATGCCCACGCATAGGCACAGGCTTGCCAAATGCATTAAATCGGCCAACACGCGGACCTTCTATCAACGATCCCCAAAGCCCGGCAATTCCACCAACTAAATGCACCACACCACTGCCAGCGAAGTCAATGGTACCAGAACCAAACAACAAGTCACTTGAACTGGCACTGAGCCAGCCACTGGATGACCAGACCCAGTGAGCCACAATCGGGTACACAAACCCGGAGAGAAAAAATGAGAAAACAAGGTAAGCGCTGAATTGGGTTCTTTCAGCAATGGAACCGCTGGTAATTCCAGCAACAGCTATAGCAAACGCCCATTGGTAAAGAAAATAACTGTAGTCGTAAGTGCTGCTGGGAATATCTTTAAGAGCAAAGAAGCTTGTGCCTATAAAAGGGTTAGAATTGGAGCCACCACCAAACGCAAAAGCAAAGCCAAAGAGGTAGTAAGAGATGCTACCAACAACAGCATCAACAACATTGGTAAGCATGATGTTCATGGCATTTTTTGCCCGGACTGAGCCAGCACATAGCATTGCAAAACCAAGTTGCATGACAAAGACTAGGTAGGCAGAAAAGAGAAGATATACAGTGTTAATGGAGTATGTAACACTTTGCTCCCATGAGACTTCCATTATTTTTTGAGAAAGAGGAGGAAGAGAGTTGGTTGGTGCTGAAGGGAGAGGGAAGATATAAATTGATATTTGTACTCAAATGGGTATGCGTTGAATGGTAGTTATTCTTGTGTTGATAGTAAGGGTGAGGCTAATGAGCTGTTGACTAGCGGTGCACTCCACTTCAATAACTAGAACTGAGTGGATAAAATTATAACTAAGACGCTCCAAAGTAGGCTGTTGTCTACAGATCTTGCTTGCTACAAATGAATTGTTGCACCCTGGTCCAAATATATACAGCCGCCCCAAACTATATCATCCTTTCTCGTTACTTCTGACCGATGGCCAAAATAGTCAGGGAAATTTTCGAAAATAATCTTATTTTTACATTTTTTTATATTTATGATTAACTCTAATTCATTCTTACCAAATTAACTATTTTAGATGATTTTACCCCCAAATCCTAAAACACAATTTTACCCTAAAATACACTACTATTCATTTTCTTCTCTTTTTCTTACATTACGTCGTGATCAATTGCTAGTTTCATCTTCAACAGTATAAAAAATACAACAACAATAAGAAAAAAAGTTAGTCTCACTTACATTGGATAAAATTTTGCAATATTTGTTTGGTTACAAGTAAGGAAAATTTTCGAAAATAGTCTTATTTTTACACCTCTTTACATTTATGACAAACCCTAATTCATTCTTACCAAACTAACCACTTTGGACGATTTTACCCCCAAACCCTAAAACACAACTTTATCCTAAAATACACGACTATTCATTTTCTTCTCTTTTTTTTATATTACGTCATTGATCAATTGCTAGTTTTCATCTTCAACAGTATAAAAAATATAACAATAATAAAAAAAAATTAGTCTCACTTACGTTGGATAGAGTTTTGCGATATTTGTTTGGTTACAAGTAATTGATAAAATTTAGTATTAATTTCCATAATTAAAGCACAATATATGATAAAATTAAACTTGTTGTGATAGTTAATTTCTTCTTTCTTGATAAAATATTGACACAAAGGTAAAAAAATAGGCGTGTAAATAGGGTAAAATGTATCAAATAGGGTCATTTCGGTATTTTAAGTGAGAAAATACAGAAAATGGAGGAAGAAAGACACAGGGTAAATTTAGCGGGTGGCTGAATAAGGGGGTGTAGCGCGTGAGGCTAAAATTCCTCCCTAGGTCCGTCCCTAGGTTTGGGGTCGGCCCAAAATTCCTCCCTGGGTCCGCGAGAACCCAAGGTGAAATGACTCTGGGTCCCCACGGACCCAGAGCAAAAATGCCTTGGGTCCGCGCGAATTCAGGGTGAAACGGCTCTGGGTCCCACGGAATTTGCCCTGGGTCCGCAAGGTGAAATCACCCTGGGTCCGCGGGAACCCAGGGTGAAATGGCTCTGGACCTAGAGCAAATTGCTTAGGGGATAAACTCACCTGGATCCTTAAGAATCCAGACGATAAAAACCCTAAATTCTACTGATTTAAGGGATAAACTTAACTGGGTCCCAAGGACCAAGTGATAAAAACTTTAAAAAAATGTTCTATTTCTGTAAACTCTTCCAGGGATCCAAGTGATAAAACTCACGTGAGTTTATTGGACCAGTTTTTCTTTAAAGTTTTTATAAATTGGGTCTTTAGGGACTTAGATGAGTTTATCCCTTAAGTCTTTGAAATTTAGGATTTTTATCATTTGGACTAAGTGAGTTTATGTCCTGAGTTTAGGTTTTTATCATCTGGGTTCTTAGGGACCCAGGTGAGTTTATCCCCTAAACAATTTGCTCTGGGTCCCACATTTCGCTCTGGTTCTGTAGAACCGGGGAGGAATTTTGCCCTGGGTACGCGTGGACCCAGGGCAAACCCAGGACCCAGAGCAAATTGTTTAGCCTCACGCGCCACACGCCTTTATTCAGTCGCCCGGAATTCACCTTCCGTCTTTCCTACTCTGTCGTCGTATTTTTTCACCTAAACACACCAAAATGACCCTATTTACTATATTTTACACTATCTATACTTTTACTTCTCTACTATTACGTCAACATTTTCAAAAATAAAAAGAAAGAAAGAAATAAACTGCTATACCAAAAACTTAATTTTGTCTAATTACGAAAATATTTTTATGACTTATAAATACAAAAATAAAATAAAATTTTATATAATATACTTCTATTAACTTTTTTTTTATTATTATTTTATTCTTTATGTTGTGAAAGGCAAAATTCGCAATTGATTGGCAAAGCAACAACAATGGGATGAGAAAAAAATGAGTGATGAAATGAGAAAAAAATAGAAAAGTATTTGTTTTTATCTTTTGATTATTCCAAATGAAATTCTGGACAAAAATGAAATTCTATTTTAGGGTTTGAAGGTAAAATTGTCTAAAGTGATTAGTTTGGTAAGAATAAATTAGGGTTGATCATAAATATAAAGAGGTATAAAAATAATGTTATTTTTGAAAATTTCCCAATATAGTATTCAGCATTTGAGGTCTCTCTCTCCCCTACGAATTTGGGGGGATTGCCACGCTTGATAAGCTCTTCCGGACGAGGTTCTGCTGAATCAGAGTCACGAATGGTTACAATATTTCATGCAGCGACTCCGGCAGAAGTAGTTGAAGCAAGAAAGTTATTGGTTAAATAGTTCTATCGAATAAAAAGTGGCAAATAACCGAGCATGGAACAGGAGAGAATACTTGATTAACACACCATTGACAAGATTACAATGAATGCCTTGAAGTCATCGTAGTTGGTGGCTCTGCACGTTCCTTTCCATCCTTAACTTTCTGAACACGTATGGAGGTAATAGGGCCCTGATAGTAAATCAAAACCGCCAAGGAATAGCAAAGACAAGAAAATGATTATATCTGATACCTCCAAATATTACAGTGTATATAATACCATGAAATTCATCATACAAATGGTCTCATATTAACTATTTGTGAATGCTAAGTGGTTACTTAAATTAAATATGCTATGACTATGTATACATGGAATTGATATTTGTATTCATGAATGGCTGTCGTGGAAGGAATCAATAGGGTTTCACATAGCTGCTGCAATCTCCTCCTGTTGTTCGACTAGTGAGGGAAGGTCTCATGGTCACCATTGCAGATTCATTGGCTCCTGCTCTTAAAGCAGCCTTTCCAGCTTCCAGGAATCTCTTTACTGCATCCTCTGCGTATCTATTGGCTTCGCCCACTGTCATGCTTTCTCCCATATATGGGTAAGTATTCAGGACATAATCACCAATTAGCTGGGCTGCAAGCTGGATCAGCTCAACCTGGAACTCTGAGAGTTTCGTATCTTCCCTGGGTCCCCATGGCCTAAGAGATCTCTTCACCTCCGGTAGAGTAACTGCTTTCGAGTTTCAAGGTTAATTTTGAATCATGGACATGAGGAGATAAACTAACTCTATATCAATGAGAGAAAGCTATGCATATGACCCTCATCTCATGATGTTAAGTTTTGGAAAAATACCATAAATTTGCTGTTGGCAAATATGTATCAGTAAGATTTTTAAGTACTGCACGGGGTACAGTTAAGTGATTATGAAAGAGAGGCAATCTCCACACTTTGAATAAGGCTGTCCATATTCGTGTGTGTGTGTGTGTGCAGACATGCGCGCGCCACTTTGAATAAGGCTGTCCATATTCGTGTGTGTGTGTGTGTGTGTGTGTGTGTGGTGTGTGTGTGTGTGTGTGGTGTGTGTGTGTGTGTGTGTGTGTGTGTGTGCGCGCATGCGCCCATGCATGTGCGTATATGTGTGATGTATGTGAAGCCTCAGTTAATTAAACTCAAAAGGCAACAAAGAAAATGCACAATCAAGGGGATAAATCCCAACCTGGACAATCATCACGGGGTGTTTGACGGAGTTGAAAATATTTCTCAAAAGTGCCAGCCCACGCATCCCTCTTTGTCAAAAAGTTAGATTTGAGGTTGAAAAGCTTCCTCACAGTTGCAGATATAGAAGAATGTTCAAATTGTGAATGCGGAGTTGGACCGTCTGGCTCATGGATCACTGCACCAAACAATCATTGTTACTCAAAGGTGAGCGGACAGAAAAAAAAATATAAATCCAGAAGTATATGTTTGTCAGAGGTGGTTGTCTGATTTTGATTGTTCAAGATTATTAACTTGTATAAAAGATGCATATAAGAACCAGAGTAAGAGAAAAAATGGTGGTTAAATATTATTCTTCATGTATTGATTTAAAAGATAAGCAGTTAAAAATGGTTTGGATCAATCACAAGTCTGATAGTCATCATGCTTAAACATCAATCAGTCCCTGAGTTTGGGCAAAGGCAAAAGTACAGTATAAAGTTCAAGACTGACCCAACAGATTGCGAAAATACACTAATTTGGCATGCATACCTGCAGCAACTCAACTTTCTAATATTTAAGTTGATAAGCTCTAGATTGCCTTTTATCTAACAATATTCTTGTGCCTAAATTTCAGCCACCCAGAAACCTTATCCAACAGTTTTATTTTGTTTTAAGGTATTACTTGTTGCCAACAACTATAGATGGTACCTATATTAGAAGAAGAAGAGATTCTTCCCCCAGGATGACATCTCCACAACTACATTACAGCTGCATGTGCTTTTTATGTCAAATGAGACCAACAAAGATTTTCTCAATCTCCCACAATATAAGAAACCACAATTGCAAGGTTTGAAGGTAAAGGACATGCAAAATTAACATAATTCAGCAAATCCCACCCAACACAAAGAGGATAAATGATGCGCAATTAAGGTTAAAAACTAACTAGACACAGCCATAGTAAACTTCATATAAATTCCTGGACACAATCTCCAGCAACAAAACGGAAAATTCATGGAAGAAAACAAAACTCAACTGAGCCTCACAAAGACCAAAATCCTCACTGAATGCCACTAACATCAAAAACCTTTATATTTCACCCAAAAAAAGGAAAGGAAACTCATCCAACCAAATGGCAAACTATAGTTCCAGATCAAGTAAGCACTATTATAGATTTAATTACACATCATATATGAAGCAAAAGCTAACAAATCAAACACCAAAAATAAATAAATAAGTTGGCTCAGAAACGTTATCAGAGCAACATTTAAACTCGAAATAAAATCCAATACTACAGCCCAATATACACAATATAAAAATAAAGCTATTTTAGAAACAAACCGATCAATTTTCATGTATAAAACTGAAAAATAATAATAATAAAAAAGAACTCACCAGTGCCCTTGTTAATCCACGGCGAAATCAAAAGAGTCGGAACCCGAACACCCAAGCGGTCAAACCAAAAGTAAAACGGGTCCGGCCCAATAATCCCATCGGGGTTAGGCACATTAGAAACCGGCGTGGGCACGTGATCATAAAACCCGCCATGTTCATCATATGTAATCAGCAGAGCCATTTCGTTCCACTGCGGGCTACTCCTCAGTATCTCATACACCTCCTTCACGAACCTCTGACCTTCTGCCACGTCATGCGACGGGTGATCATCATTTGCAGGGAATAAGTTAATGTCAAAATATCGTTGCTCCACCACCACATAGTTCGGCAACTTCCCGAGCTTAGCATGCAATTTGAACTTCAACGAGTAGCTGTGGAATTTGGTCACGTGCTTTAATTTCCTTAACGATTTGAAAAACAATGTCGCCGGGATGTTTTGGTAATAAACGCCAAAAGTGAGGTCGTTTTCGTCAAGCGAGTCGAAAATGGTTTTTTGTGGGAAACCGTGGATTAGATCTTTCCTAACGTTGCTGCTAGCGCCGTGTGATGTGGCCGAGTGAACGTAGAACCGGTTCGGCTGAGTTGACGCGGGAACAGAAGCGAACCACCTGTCGAAGACGGCAAACTCGTTCGCTAACTCAGTGTAAACCGGTAAAACTTCCGGTTTGAACCCACTCATGACGGTTTTCGCCATGCCCGGACCCATGCTCTCTGCTTGTTGCACGAAACCATTCATTGGTGCCCGTTCGGCGGAGGTAATGTCCGACCCGAAGATTTGTTCTCGGATCGCCTGAAAAGAGTGACCCGGGTCGGAGTCTATAAAAATAGCATCATCGGAAACGAAGACTTCCGAAGATTTGGGGTCGGATACGTTGACACGGTTTGACTCTTTTCCGGTGATACCGTCGATATCTGGTCGCGTTGACTTAAGCCAGCCAAGAACATGGTCAAAGGAGCGGTTTTCCATGACGAGAACTACTAGGGTTTTGATCGGACCATTGATTTTGTGGCGTTTGTGAAATCTGTTAAATTCGAGGGACTGAGAGGAAATTACGAGATAGATTAATAAAATAAAGGTGAGGGGTATTCCCCGCCGGCAATGCCCCATCTCCGATGACCGACGACTGCGAAAACCCAGCTCTTATACGCGATAAATGAAAAGAATTACGTGAGAATTTAGTAAAGCGGGTGGCATGGATACTCTTTACATCGGTGCATGCTTTCCGAATCAGAAGCTGCAGGGAAACGAATTTATACCGAGTCCCAACGCGGCTACCAAATCTAACCACGTGGCAGACGCTAAGGCAACCACCTATGCTTGTGCTTAACCAAGGCGTTACCAGTAGCGGTTAATAAATACAAAAAAATTTGCGTGACTCCAAAATGTGGCTTTGACTGCTGATTGATCAAGGAGGCTTGCGTATTAGTTTAGCCTTTAAGAGCGTCACTTCAATGTAACTTAATATATTAATAAACTATAATAACAAGATTGAAACTTTTAAATTATTTAAGTATAATCAATTTAGGTATCTTACGGGTTTGATTCCTCATTTTGTTCTTCAACCCGTAGAATTTAGCCGCAGTTGCTTTCTCTCCAAGAGTAGATTCTTAAGCATATGCCCGTTCTCAAACTTTTGAATAGGCTTTGAATATCTTTTCATCCGATCATAAAAAGCTCTGCTGATAGCAACTGCATAGCCAATCTCATTCAATTGCGAAGCTGGGATAAGATCGCACTGAGTGGTTATGATTTAAAGTGGTTTTTGGACGAAAATAAAAGATAATAATTGTTCGTTCTCTCACTTCTTAGCGGAGGGGGGCATGTGGCAACACAAGAAAACTCCTCAGAATCCTGCCTACGGGCTGTTAATACTCTTACTGCACCAATCTTGAAAGCCTGCAGAATCCTTGATTCTCATCTGCGCTCCTCATTGTTCAGCATAAGTGAATCTTGACCAGCCACAGAACCAATCTTAGAAAGACTTTCACCCAAAATGATTAAATGCTTTCAAGGAAAGCTCATCTAATTAACCAGTAAAATAAAATATTGATACGGATGACCAACTAATATATAGGAAAATCAGAATATGGCCAACCAAATATGTTCCAGAGACTACTTAGACCAACAAGATGCAAAGAAAATTCAAGTAATAGAACAAGTGTTCCTCACTTGACGCCTGCTCTAGCAAAAGTTTCTCGATAGAGACTAACCTCAGACCATTGACCAGATATAAAGATGAGACATTTACAAAATCACATTTGGTTGTGAATGCCGGATAATTCTACTATCGAATAGGCAAAAGATCGGATAGCAATCATTAGTCAAGATGTACATCCGCCTCTAACCTCAAACATGCCTTAAAAAAGATGAAGAGACATCTTGAGCTTGTTCTGTTTCCATTTAGGAAGTGCGTAAAAAGCTCTTTTAGTCATTTCAAATTTCTCTTGAAACTCTTCCTCGGATAAATATGCCTGAATATTAAGAGAAAGTGCAGATCTCTTTAAATACAGCATTGCATTGACATTAGCACAAACAGCAAGAGCCACATGATTTACTGATGCAGTGATTAAATGATATTTCAGGTGGCATGCTAGTTTGATTGATCACAATAGATATGAAGTACAGAAGGATAACACGGGAAACAATGGCATTGTTGAATTTGACTGTCATAGTGAGGATGGGTTTACTTACTGTCATACCATGTCATATCTAAACAGATTGAAATTATCATAAAAATGCAGATTAAAATATAAATGCCAATATGAATAAAGAAAGGTCTTCAAGATGAAAATAAAAGATACCTCTCTTTTGGTCACATCTATATCTGTAACAGGGTTCTCTGAATTCACTCTCAACCTTTCATATGAAAATACTAATGAGTTTATCCCAGCCTCACTTCCATTAACTTGAACCATTTTGGCATTCTCTGAAGGCAAGCACGGCGCTTCTGTTGGAGAACCTGCAATAGTAATGATTCATTCCAAAGAAAAATTCACACATAAGGATCTTAGTCCACCTCTCAGGGGTTGAAAATCAACATAAAATTCTCTGAATGAACAATGAAAGTGAATGATCCATGCCAGAGATCACTATATACTCTTTCAAGGTTGTTTATATTTTTTCACCAGCTCAATGTGATGGGATGCAACTTATTGAATGTTTTAACTCATCCAACTAAATCAAGTTTCAACTAATGCGATCCCTACTATGAGACTCAACCTGTCCCATTTCTGTTGCATTCATTTTTCTCCTTTACTCGTGTACTTGCGTCTCCAAAATCCCCTTGAAGTTAATTCAATAATTGTTACAACATTAATTGTTAAATAGCAACCTGAATGCAAAAGCCTTAATTTTCACAGTTCCATATGTCTTGAGCACAAATTATGGCATGCTTCATCAGCAGAGCTACCTCTGTAAGGAGTTGATCCTGAAAAAAGCTTCCTGGCTGTTGGAGTTTCATTGGATGCTCTGTGACTGTCTGAAGAGCTCAATTTTGAACTTGATATGCTCAATACAGGACTTCCACTTCCGCGGAAACCATTTGAACTGACAGATTTGCTTCTCAGTCCATCTGGAGTAGTCTCGGTGGAGTAAGCCTTCCTTGAGCTTCTTACGGGTGCCTGAATGATTAGTTGCATAATGCGTAAATAAAATAATCTTTGGTTCAGTACTAGTGCATCTCAGCTCCAACATATTTGATACTCTTACAAAGTTGTACAATAAATAAAAATATGAATATAAAGCAAACTAAATTCTTGTGCTTTTATTTAGTTTGGAATTTTCTCTTTTCTTCAAAAAAATGTTTGTGTTTCTGCATGACTGTATAACTTTTTTGAGGAAAAGATGCAATGTGTTTTGTGGTGAAGGCAAACTTGACTATCCGTTAATAGTACCAGATCATTTAGCAACTCTGAAGTAGTGTCTCTTTAGCTAATCAACCCTTGCTTACAATCAGTTCAAAAGTTCAACGGACCAATGCCTCTGATCACAGTTCTTATCGAACATAATATTCAAATTACATCACATACATGTGAAAATAAAGCAATATAAGACCAATTAAATGCATGCCACGCACTAGTAAAGTCAACAAATGATCATGGATGCATACAGAATGGTTGTCACTTACTTCTATACTTGGTCTTCCCTTCAAAGTAGCAAGCTTCCGCTCAAATGAGTTACCACGCATCTGAAAGCAGCAACTCAGTTAAAATTGGAAGCTAAACCTAACGGCGCAAACCAAGTTAATTTTCTTTTCGGGATATGATATTCTCAGACATCTATGCTACATGGACAATAATTACATGTCTTGTGCTAGCATGTTTAGTTGTCAACTCTTAATTTCAACACTTAATACTCAGAAATATAGTCAACTTATTATAGTACTGGTAAATTTTTATAGAGCAGGTTCAAGGTTGGTGGTTAAAAAGTCATTTGGATGATATAGGACAGGAAAAAAATGTTAGAGACAGAAAGTACAGTATCCAAGAAAACTTCTAGTAGCAAGATATATTTTCACTTTTGCCGATTATTCTTCCAAAAAGGATGTCACACACATTTCAAATGGCAGACATATCCAACAACCTGAGTCCCTCTTCAGTTGTGACATTTTCAACAATAAATTCTAATGATAATGTCCATGTAACATAGACTAAAACAATTCCAAATTCTCAAGGAGAAAAGGAGCAAGACAAGTATTCATTAAGGTGGCAGGTGATCCACTTACTTTTGCCTTTAAGGGATCCCATGTGAAGAAGCAAGTGAAAAACAATGGTTCATGACCTTCTGTAACAGCATAAACAGGAGTCTCCGGAGACAATCCTTCAACCAGAATGTCCATCTCAAGGAATTTCTGCCAGTTACAGGAGTATTAAGGAAATGAGAGCATAAACAAGGAGAAGAGTATAAGTTTGCATCATAATAGACCATTTATAGATGTTGCGTCTGAAGATATTAAAGAGTTTAAATCCTCATAATTTGCAATGCATTTGTCTACAAAAGAGTCACTAGGTGGATTGGCTAGTTGTAAACTTTAGACTAGAGACTAATATGAAACACAATTACATAAACATGTGATTAATTCCTTAGAACCATTGACTTTTGCTAGATTGGATCAACGAAGAGTATCACTTTGGGGCATATCCTATGCAATAATTCTATTAAATGAACTGGCTCAACAATACATATATGCTGAGATGCATGTTCAAACATAGAATAGCCATCAAACTAACTAACTGAAAGAATTTAACATTGAAGATAATAAATTATGAGAATTGAAAGGACTAATTACCCAGCCAATATTAAGGGCCTCTTGTTTTGATTTTAGATTTGAATGACGCCCAATCCAAACATATATTTCTCTGAAGCAGTCTAGCACTAAAACATCTTCAGTAGTTAAATCGTCCTGTGTGAAGCTGTATATCTCTTTCACCTGAGAAAGTTAGGCCACAACAAACTTCAGTCTACAGCTCCACAAAAAAAGAAAATTGAAGAATTATCTTTTGACTTCATGAGATTGCAGTAGCATGATTATCCATTGTTTATATTTTGTTCCAAATAACAGAAAAGAAGACCCTAAAAGACTGAACTAAATTTCCCCATTGAATTTTGAATTTCTGTGGGTGATGAGAATGGAATATTTCTTGAGTTTCACAAAGAGTTGCCTCCGAAATATGGGTTAGTCCTTCAGAACTAAACAACACGAAGTTAACAAAATTTCAAGTCCAGCAGCCTGTCATATGAAGAAACTAACTGAAGCGATGCATAGAGAGAGTAAAAAAAAAGGAGCTGGGAGTGGGGGTTCCTATTGAATGATTTTTTTCTTTCTTCAGAGTTTGAAAAGCAAAAGAAGTTGTGAGTCAGTAGTTCATTGACTCTAAATGGATGAAACTTAAAAAGAGGATTTTCTTTATTTTTCACTACAACTGTCAACTAGTTGAGAATAAATCTGCTGCAAATGCCTTAACTATTATCACTAACAATAAACCAAATATCAAACTGTTTGCATGCCTTTAAAAAGTTGCACACATGTTTGTACCTTGAGATCACCTGAAAAGGAAGAATGATCCAAGCAGCAAGAGAACCGTAACCCGCAATTAGACATTAATTGGAGCCATTAACAGGTAGGATGCTTCTGATTCAAGGCAGAACCACATCACTTTTGAAACAATAAACTAAAAAGGAAAGGGTGTTTGCTTACCATCAGTCAAGGTACATGTAAATAAATGTGGATCTCCTATGCATCCCTTTAACTCATTTTCTCGTGGATACTCTGCTTTTCCACCAAGTGCATTCCAAAAAACATCTGGTTCACTTCCTTCCCTCACTGATATGGGTTGCCATGATGGCTGCAAATAGAATCAAGAATAAAATTGGAAAATCGTTATGGGGAAGCACATGAAACAAAAGACAAATTGGTAATCTTCAATAATCATGTATGTAGCACTTTCGTCCCCTGAAGAAGGTTTAGCACAATAGTTTTGGGCAACATTTAACTCATCTTCAAAGTTGTTGTGCATACACTGAATAAAATCTTACTCTGGATAAGAATTCTAATATCAGATTCAAGTTCAGAAGATGTAGATACGTACGTTAATCAATTCAACCATTCTATCAAGAAGTTCATGGTCCCTAGTAGATGAGAGATTCCCTATCCAAGTGAAGACAGATGTTCCAGTTTGCAGGATGTAGCAATAGGATGAATTCAGTGAAGTTGAATTCTGCAATAATTTGTTTTAAAATAAGTTAGTACTCAATAATAGAGGAGCCCATGCAATCTTGGGACTAATGAACAGAAAGAAAGAAAGGAAGAAAGGCACCTCCTTGTAAATGATTCCCTAAGCCCAAACTTACCTGATCAACTTGGATGGCTTGCATGTTGCTAGGACTTCTGCCTTGAACTCGAAAAAGGGCCATCTTTTTCTCATCATAAGTTTCATCCACAATACCTTCCTCCGCTATAAACTTCTTGTATCGTGTACTTAAACCTCCCTACAAGAAAAGGCAGGATGGGAAGCACATGTCATGTTTATCTATGAATTTTCTCCCAAAGACAATGCATTTGACTAGATTTTAAAGAGATAAAAGTAAAAAGGGAACAGCAAAATACAAACCTTAAAAACAATCAATGTTTGGAAGATCATGAAAAATTGAACTGGCTCCATATCCTGGATAACTTGGGCCTTAACAGTCAACATGGACATGAAGCCAAGAAGTATTATTATCAACTTGATATGCAGTATGTGAAGTTTCCTAATGAAATGTGCAAAGGAGAACATACCATGACTGCTTCCCCTCTGGTCGAATCAACAATGGCACTCATATGGGAGATGGCATGAAGTCTATCTTCCTGCAACAAGGAAAACTAATGAACAAAAGCCAAAAAAGATATCCAAATATTGTTATGGACTAAAGAGAACAAAACAATTGTTCAAATACCATTGCGCTCCAACAAGAAATGTTCCTCATCACTGATACACTACACTTACCATTGCACTCCCAAGACCAATCCATGCATAGAACAGGTTTGCATCCCCTCCATCACTAGGGTACGTGTACTTCACAATATAGCAATCCCCACTGAAAACCTTTACCTGTTCTGAAGCTGGAACAATGGACAAATCATTGCCATTTACACGCCAAACCTGAAATTTACCTTTGCATCAGTACAAAATAAAGGAAAATAAGAAAAAGAAGTAGGCACAGTAAGAAGAAAGAAAAAAGAGATAGAGAGGCAGGTTAAGCAAGTACTTTCAGGATGCCTCTGCAATTTATATAGGGCTCAAAGTCTTCTTCAGGAAGCTCCTTCACTTCGTGACCTTGTTGCTTGAATATTGCTGGTCACAGCAAAAGTAAGTATTATGACAAATAGTATTATGTCATTAGGCAGAGAACCACAATTTCCTTTATTTTTTAAACAACTTTGTTGCAATTGTTACAAACCTGCTACTTTTCCTCGGCCCTCATCGTATAGTTTAGACTCCACAGTTTGAGGCCAACTATCAAAGTAAGACCTAAAGACAGTAGTTTCTAGTCCTTCGGTTAGAAATGTTACATGCGTTCCAGTAGACCTGCACTGATTTCCGAGAAAATCCTGGAAAAGTGAAGCTAGTTATGCCAGAAACCATTATCTAGTAATTAGCTTGTGATCACCATCAATCACATTCATAGACAAACACAATCTTCCTTGTATCTATGATCCATTCTACAAACATTCAATGGATGACATTTTATATTCAGTGACTTCTTAATTCTATACTAGTTATTCTTCATTGAGATGCAATTTTTTAGAGACATTGTAGTAACTCTTGAAGAGGTACAAATGTACCAAGGTTGACTCAATATATTGAAGTTTCATTCTAAGACAGAATGCAGTATTGTTGGAAAGTTCATCTTGTAAGATTGAAACAGCTCTAGTATGCTTGTCTGGAGAGAGAGAGAGAGAGAGTTCTTACTTCTGAAGCTGAGATGGATATCCTCCGTTCTGTTATTGAGGTATTTCTTCCCATCCAAACAAAAACATCAGAACCACAGTCCAACATATAGCACTTATCTTTTTCAAGTAGATCCCTGTTTAATGAATTTGTTCCAATTTCACATAATCTTCCCTGAAGATTAATCCTGTCGATAACAGATCCTTAGAGCATCACCAGAGAAATGAACACATCATATTGACAATAAAGAGGAAAGTTATCAATAAAAATAGAGGTTTGGTATCATCAAAAATCCAGACAGATGAACATGGCTGTGTAGATGATGATCATATTTCAAACTACAGATATGCAACTTGTCTCATTTAAAGTGTCTAACATTATCAACTTGCAGACTTTAATACAGCAACTAATCTCATGGATTTAGGTTAGTTCTGATAATTGAGCTCTGCTATTTGGTAGTCAATCTTTCATTGAAATTGGATTTGGAATCTGTTTTGACAATGCTTGGGCTGGCAGCAAGAGCCTGTTCCTAAAACTTCCAGGATAATTTGGCTTCAGCAGGCCCACCACTTACTTGGCATGAATTGGTGGGTAAGATGGCAGATTCCTGCTGGACAATTTTCAGTGGAAAGGAATCTCACCAAAAGAGATGAGTTAAGGGAATTGAGTGTTTTTTTATCATATGTATAGGTTTTGATGTGTGAATGTTGGGAAGTAGTATGATAATGTTAATGAATAAAAGCTAACAAACCACTCCACTTTGTTTAGCTTTTTCACTTTCCATCCAGGGAATGTGCCCAGAAACCTCTACCATAGTAACATATTTTGCTGCCAAAACACCCTTGCTTTTTCACCTCTCAAATTGGCTCCTGTTGGTCAAAGGTTTTTTTTTCCCCCAAAGTTCCTTTAGACTAAATCTACAAGGACCATTGATTTTTTGGTCCATTCCAGCAATAGTTGTTTATGTTATGTGTTCTCTTATGCAAAGTTAATGATGCTCCTTGACCCAAGCACCTAACATTATTGGTTAATTTATAATTGTGGTGGTTCTACTATATTGTGGAAGCCAAGATATAAGAAAAATGGTTGGTAACAACTATTAGTGGGGCCCACCAATTTTTCCCTTCATATTCAACATCTAGTGCTTCCATCCCAAAACAACTGCAGCTTAAAATCCAATCCACCTCAACACCAAACGAAGCCTACATCTTCAATCAGATAGGTTGCATATGTATGTAACTGAAATATGTAACAATATGACTTCATAACAATGAGGGACAAAAACAGGTTCTCACTAGCACAGAATTCCCAAAATATCAACACAAAACTAACCAGAATAACATTGTAGAAGAAGCATCAGTTTGTTGCTGAACAGCTGAGGGTGAATCACGAGGAATAGGAGCATAACCACCAAATAAACTCCAAAATTCACCAACATCAGGATCACCAACAAATTTTCCATCCTCTGCAGCAACAAAAAGGTTTAAAAAATACAATATCCCTCACTTAAGAAACTTCAGGAAATAGAAAGATTCTGACCTATAGTTGCCACCTCGCACTTTCCACCATGCTTATCCTCTTTGATATACTGAACAACCTCCAACCCTTTAGCTCTTTCTTGTATGCTGGAGTTGCAACCACTAAAGAGGAAAATTTTTGATGCAGTGTCAAGTATGAACACATCATTGTGGTTCAAGGATGACCGAGAGAAAGGCACCTGGTTAGGACGCACATCATGTAGACCATATGAACATACAGCCATGCATAAAGAATATGGTACTGCTATCATATGTTCATTAACCAAGTACAAAGAAAGATGGAAGAATGTTGCTATCACGAATGGAAATGCACAGGTAGGAATATTCTGCATGAAGGAATAAGTCGTGCTACTAAATTCAATATATGATGTTAAAAAAATGTGTGCAGTAGCGGACAGATAAGCCTATCATGCATTAACTGTTTAACGACAAAAATAAATATGAGTTATCAATTGGATAGTTAAATACAAGGACATCAAACATTGCTGTATAAGTGTAGCAAAGCCACATGCTATTTGAGATGGGCTCTCGATCAAAAAAGGGAAGTAACTTTCTTTTTCCTCCAAAAGCTTTATTTTTTCTGCATGCCACTACACAAGCAAGGAGAGTGAAGACAAGGCAGGGGAAATTATTTGTTGTTTTTAGAACAACAATTGGCTAGCTGTTATTTTTATTATTTCTTCTGATTTTCCTTCTTCTTTCTGTCTATGCAAGGAAGCCAACCCACTTTAGTTAAATGCACTTCAAATCATTTATCTAATTTCAAACATAACTTACTTCTTTAACGCGAACAACATGGTCTCCCTTGCATGTTAACAGGCTGATTTTGTAAGTTTCACTGTTTAAGTGTGCTGATTGCGAAGAGTATTTTCCTTCAATAGGTATAATACAAGGTCTAAAGTAAGACAAGAATTTCTCCGTTTCTCGGCCTTGAACTTCTCTATATTGCACAGCACATGAGCCCAGAGCTGCATCTAACTCAAGTGCTTTGTCAGATGCCAAGGTTGAGTCCTCCTGCCAACAAAATGAGCAATATCAAGAGCTTTTGGAATGAATGACATGTTGGAAGTCAAAGTTGTTAACTGTATTTCAACCCAATCAACACTCTGCTGTGGATACAAAAATCACTCAATTTAATGAAAATCATAACATACCTTGTTGGCATCATTTCCCAGCCAATAATGTATGTCATGCTCAGGAGGACCACTTTTTAGCAAAACAGTCTGTCACAGACAAAAAAGTGGAATAAACTTTAATTGAAAATGTACTAAGTGAATTTTCCACATAAACTCCAAAATCTATAGAAATCAAGTAAGGTCTCCAAATTCGTTCATGGCTTATTAATTGGTAATGAAATTGGGTGAAATCCCACAACTTACATTTAGAATGATATAAGCACTTCCGGTATAAAATTTTCCATGTGAAGACTTGGGAACTGGCACCAAACGAAGACTCTCAGCGCACCAGATTTCCAAACCACTGTAGATATTTAGGTTAAGGATAGAAGAACAAACTTGTGCAGAAAACATGATCACAAAACCAGTTCATAAAATACATCGAGAATGTTAGAAATGCCAGTAATTTAGATCCTAAAAAAGTGATTAGGTAACATAAGAAATTTAGTTAGATGCTGACAAAAACCAACTTTTATAGATTTACGACTTTAATAGCTTCAAGACAAAATGCTCAATTGCTACATACCAGTTTCCTCGTAAAGGAAGTTCAATAGTTGAATCTGCATTGACAGAGCAAGAAATAATGCCAGATTCTGGCAATTAAGTAAATGTTTTGCTCAAACAGTGCATTAAGTAAATATCTAGATATGCTGAGTTTCATCATAAGCAAAAGAGAAATACACGGCAACTTGAAATAAACAAATAAATTCAAAGATAAGGATACATCTTCACTCCTGCACCGTCGAATGCTGAATCAATGTTTTTACTGTAAAGAGACATTGTCTATCATAACTCTGAATCCCCACCAAACAAACTTGCGCAACTGCAATATAATTCTGCAGGCCAGGCAGCATTGAATTTTCAATATCTCATTTCCAACAAAAGCACAATTCAGTAACTCATTATTATTTTCTCTTCATCTTTTCTTTCGTACAAATTAACATGCTCCATTTTCACACAGCAGTAATCATAACAAACAAACAAACAAAACATCAATCCACGAATATACTCGTTAAGTGTATAGTTCATTAGCTAAATTCAGATATGCATGCACAAGATCGAGTTCATGATGATGAACAAAGTCTTACCTCTCTTCTGAACGGATACTGTACTAACTGTTTGGGCAAGAGAACAAATGAAAGATGGAACAAAACTCGGTATATTCCTAATTCTGTTGATTCTGCTCTGTGCGTAAGACTTTGGTCAACAAAGAAATTATGAGGATTGCGTAAATGGATACCAGGATTGAGTAATAAGAAAGTCAGGAACCGAAAGGAAGAGGAGAAGAACGAATGAATGACATGTTTGGCATTATCGTCCAGCTAATTCGGGGCCCACTCCAGTAACTGGTGAGCTTTTTGTTGTTTCTGCGGAAAAGCATAGTTGGACGGCTGAAAGAAGAGATGGCAGGGCGGGAGTGGGCTCAGAGATTTCCGTCACGTGACAGGTGTTTCCCGCTCCTTTGATTTTCAACTTTTTGGGCAAAACGGCGTTTATGGCTTGCGTTTTTGTATTGGGGTGGGGTCGACGCATGCTGATTGGTCAATCATATTCACTCCGCCGCGCATGGTACGATGATACGAAACCGTGGGAAGGATTTACAAATAAAAATATAGTTTGTGCATTTGTAATAAATAAGTCCATGGGCCGAGTTGTATTGTTATGATCAATACTCAATATTAAAATAATTTTATCATTTTGAAAGGGTCTGGCAAAAAAACTATATTTATTTTTATAAAATAAAATGATTAATAATGTGAATTTTATTATCCCATTTATAATTCAACCTAATTCACTAAACAATGTAGTTGGTAACATTCATTTGCTCATCGGATGTATTCGATTTTTTTTACAATAAAAAGGTGGAGTTTAATTAATAAAATTATTAAGAATATCAAATTCTATTAAACGATCAATTAATTAAATTTATTTTAAAAATATTTTAATAATTTATTTAAAATATTTTTTTGAGAATAAAAAATAAAAGCGTGCATGCTTGATATTTAAATATAATAAATATTTCAAAAATTTATTAAGATAATATATTTTATAATCATTTAAAAAATATATAAAATATAATTTTTTTATTTTTTTCAAAAAGGAAATTAATACTTAAAAATAAAAATAAAATAGAATAAAAATAATAAATATATTATATTGATTTTTTTTTACAAATTATTAATAGAAGGATGATTTTGCATTTTAATAAAAAAAATTAATTTTTATTGATTTTAAGAGAAGTATTTATGATTTTATATATATTTGAGAGAGGTATTTTTGTTATTTTGACAAACTTCCACGAAGATATTTGTAAATATCTTTTATTCTGTGAAGTCAACAGATGAAGTTGAAGTCAAGGGAGGAAAATGAACATTTTTTTCATTTTAATTATTTATAAAAGGTTTAGGAATGTATGTGATAATATCCCAATTAATTTTTTTCTACCTTGTTGCGGGTTCGGGTATGTGTTCTCGGAGTCGGTGGCAGCTCCGATAATTGAAGAGCAGGAGGCTACTGAGGAATCGGATTCAGGAAGGAGCGATGAATCCATTGACGCTGGTGAAACGAATCCAGAACATTAATTCGAAGGAAGCGGCTCTAGGAATTTCCGACGACGCTTCCTGGCATGCCAAGTACAAATATTCCACGTATGTTTTCGTCGGTGGCATTCCTTTCGATCTTACCGAAGGTGACCTTCTCGCCGTTCTTGCCCAGTAAGTCCGTATTTTCCCATCAGCATTTTTTTAATCATTTAATATGCAATTTATTCTGAAAGTATTTTCGGGCTTATATTACGAAGGCTCAGTTGGGCAGTTGAGACCGTTTCTTTCTTACTTGGGTGTCTGTGTTAATATGTTGATGAATTGGTTATAAAATCTCTATCTTTGCATGATATGTTTTTTCCAGAAATATATACGGTCTCTGCCACAGCATGTAACTATGTGCGATCCTTTTAGAGTTTATGAAAATGTGTGTTGGCGTTAATCCGTTATAACACTATTTTCTGCAAATTGATTTTGGTTATTTTGCATTTCGATTGTGCAAAATATACAAAGCAGCCATAGAGGTAGTGTATATGGGTAGATGGATGTCGTTTTGTGTCCTTTTGGAATGATGGATGACAAATAAGGATTGCATTAACTATCATTCTGCTCTCTTCATTTACAGAAATATACTCTTTATTACCTCTATTTGTGGATTAAGTGCAAATTGGGCAGGTAATTAAAATGGCTGCACTGGATAATTTTTTATTTGGTCAATATCTTCCAATAATTAATTTTATTCTTATGAGATTGAAGTTTCTCTGTACTTGTTTGGGTGGCAACTAAAATATGCTTTGCGAAAAACCATTGCAGATACGGACAGATTGTTGATGTTAATCTTGTAAGAGACAAGGGTACTGGTAAATCAAAGGGTTTTGCATTTATTGCATACGAGGATCAAAGAAGTACAATTCTTGCCGTAGGTTTGCCCCTTTTCTCTCTAGCAGGCTCATCCATTAGCAGTTAGAACTTATTGTCTGAGTAAGCTTCCTTATGAAATTTAATGTAGTAATTTTCGTTGACTTGTCTTCCAGATAATCTGAATGGAGCACAAATATTAGGACGAATTATAAGAGTTGATCATGTCACTAATTACAAAAGGAAAGAAGAAGAGGATGAAGAGACAAAGCAGCAGAAGCGGGAGGCAAGAGGGGTTTGCCGTGCTTTCCAGAGGAGTGAATGCACTCGTGGAGATGGATGCAAATTCTCCCATGATGAGCAAGTAAGGTCAACAGATTTTGTAGGAATATATCATTACAGGTTGTTTCTTTGTCTGGCTTTGCTTTAATTTCTGTCCTTATGCTTAGATCTTGGCTGTGATGGTTTAAAACAATCTATAGCATCCACAACTAGTATTCTCTTTTGGTGTTTGTTATCATTTAACCATTAAAAATATGGAACTGGATCCAACACTTCTAGAGAAAGAGCTATTTAAAGTTTTCTGATGAAAAGTTACCAAAGGCTCATAGTTCAGAATCATACTTTTTATATGGTTTTCTTGGACTGTTGGTGATTTGACACATGGAATCGGGATTTTGAATTTTCTGTCTGGACTATTTCAGATTTTACATTCCTATTGTGGAGGTGCTTAATCATGCTTTGCCCTTTTTTTCGTTTTTTGTCAGAGAGCTGCAAACGGTGGTGGAGGTCTGCAGGATAGAAGTACAAGATGGGGACATGAGAAGTTCGAAGGTAATAAAGAAGGTTTTAACCGGGTTAACAAAGATTCAAGTTCTAGAGCAATAGGCAGTGGAAGGGCCTTAGAAGATCACCCGAGGCAAAGTGGTACAAGGGAGGAAAAGAGTTTGAGAAGGCATGATGATATAGAGAATCCAAGAGAACATCTTAATAGAAGGGAAGAAAAGAGATTGATGCGGCATGATGCTGGTGAATTTGAACAAGATCATTATGGTAGAGAAGAAAAGAGATCAAGGAGGCACTCGAATGGTGAATCTGAGCTCAGGTCAGGTGATAAGTATAGAGCAGAAGAAACGAGATTGAGAAGGCATGGTGATGATGATGAATTTGAGCCAAGGTCCAAGGAAGATCATTACAAGAGGGAAGAAAGGAGATCTACAAGGCATGAATCTGAATCCTATTTAAGGGAGGTCCAAGCCAGAAGAGGAGGGGACTGGTTGTCAACTCGGCATGGAGACTATTCCTCCCACCATCACAAAGAGAGGGATAGATCAGATAGATGAGAATGCTACGAGCATGCATGATGGAATGTTTTTGGGTCCACCTCTGTGCAACACATGCAAATCTGAAAGCTGTATCACATTTCCATTGTCTGGCTGGGGGTTATTTATACTTGGGATATGTTTGTTGTCCTAATTAGATCAATTTTTCATAGCTGTCGACTTTAGTTTGGTAGTAAAGCATCCTTAGATGCTTGCACAACCAGCATTTTGCTTGCCTGGTCTCTCTCTCTTTTTGAACAACTGCTTATTCCCTCCCCTTATCGAGATGATTATTTTCAGTGGCTCATTTTTATTGCCAAAAATTTATTCCGATGTGGATTAGATGCAAGAAAGACACAAACACAAAGGGTTGTGTGAGACATGACGTATTTTGAGACGGATGCAGAAAGGAATTTTGTACACAAACATGCTGATCATGGGAATCAAATTAAGAACACGACCATTGTGTTATTTTTTATTGATCAATTGGGGAAAGCAACAATTTCCAGCTTAAAGAAATTTCTGGGACGTGGTCGGAGTGAATAAAAGAACCACGCGCTACTGCTTCGACTAAATGGAAGATGATCTGTTCAGTTGCTCAAGCCTGAAGCGGTTCCTATAAGCATTCAGGGATGCCGCTTTAACAAAATGGAATGCTGCTTCGTGAATATGATCTCAAATTTATGTACATAAATTGCACAGATGGATTTATCACATCTGCAGATATGAGCAGTATGTATCAAGTGCACAGGAATCATTCTTCTGCAAGCACGCCAGCCACTTGTATAATTGGTGCTCAAGGTTCACTGATTTGGAATCAACACAAACAAAACAGTGCATATATTTCTTGCTTGCAAATGTAGTTAAAAAATAAGTAACTTAGTTCGTCAAGAAGGCACCTGGGGCATCATATTGTCGTTCTTGGCTGAATCAACCCAAACTGAGGCATCAGAAATAATGGAGTTTCCAAGTCCTTCTGCAGATGCTATCTTTGGCCAGGTACAAGAACAGGACCTTCACAGCTTAACAATAACGCCATCTCATCTTCCAAACTTTTTTCCTTCTTGCTAATAACCTGATCTTCCACGTTAAATTCCTTGTTTGTACTAATTAAAGGACTGTCTGCCGGATGGGTTGTCCTTGCTGTTGTGATGCCCGCATTATAACTATTAAGAGCTGTTTTATCTTCTGCATCGAAGATATGATCTGTAAACATCACATCCTGATTCACATGACAGATAGACTTCCACCTCAGATGAGATGCATTCCTAAAAATAGCTGGTTTCAAGACAGAGTAAAATGGTAGCTCTTCGTTTTTCCCCTCTGTGATTGTCAGAAACTCGGAATTTTCCCAATCTTCTGCAATGACTCTAGTGTTTTGTTGTTTCCCTTGTGCGGAAAATCCGGTCTAAACCAGGCTGCCACTATAAATCTCCTGTGATTCCCTTTATGAGTATAAATTCTGAACCTGATTGACAAATCAATGGGCATATCCTAGTCACAATTGAAAGTCTATACATATCAGATGTCAAATCTCAGAATCTGTGGAAGAAATTATAATCTTATAAACCTTCTTCATTACAATGTACCTCTTCAAATTTTATTTGTCACATTAATTAAGGACGACAAGTCTGTCTATTGACCAAAGAACAGAGCATTTGCCGTTCGTTGTCCCGTTCCCCAGACTCAACGGAAAGGTTTTTTTGCCGTTCAGAATCCAGCCCTTCTACCATTTCCCAGGTTCAAATCGAACATATGTACATATATATATATATATATATATATATATTTTTTTTTAAAAGTCAGAAAATAGGGCCATAAACTTCAGTTACTTCACAAAGGAGGTGTAATTTGTGAGTCATTCTGTTATACCATTATTTTGTTAAATTAAAATTATAAATTCTAATGAATGTACAAATCCTTGACTCCAATTCTTCTAGAAGTTAGTCATTCGTCCTATTAATTGGTATGGGACTAGTGACCAGGTGGGGTATAGGATTGAATACCACCATGGTCATTAACTATGGATGAGAAATTTTAGCGGATCCATCAAATTGCAGAAAATGAATTACTAATTTTTTCCTTCTTAAGTTTGCTCATTTCTACCAGAGGAGTCACAAATTTCCCAACGGAAAAAATGCAGATACTTTTTCTTCTGAGTCTTGGGAAGAACAAGTCAATACCCAGAATCAGCAAAGTTATTAAACAGTCTTATCTTCTGTTGTCATCTTGCTTTTACTGTTTTGTATGATGTAACGAGGCTTAAATTTTGCATATCTTTCGACGTCAATGTAATTTTTTCTTCTTTCCCATGCTTGTTAAGATATGAGGCTTGACACATTACCAGCCCAGATTGGACAGCTCTTTAGAGGTGCATTTGGAGCTAAACCAAAATTTTATCTGAATCTCATGCTGACCAAATCAGAGGGGTGGATGGAGAAGCCAAGCTAATAATTTGGACATAAGTTCCAAAAAGTTCCATTTTTATCTTTGAAAGCTATATTACTACTTCAAAGTTACCTTTATTATAATCATTTCCCTTGCTTTTGTGCCTAAAAATTCTACCATCACATGGGATTGAAATTTCAAGCAGTAGTTGTTTATTTTTAGGCAGCCATTTCTTCTTGTAATTAGAAGCACAAGTTAATAAACTAAAACTAGTATTCCTGTCATTTACTTTCAAGTTTGATCCTTCGATCATATTATTTTTCCTAGTTGACAAACTGTACCATATTATCGTCCCCTCCATACAGTTATGCTGTTTCATCTGATTGATCAGTGCAACTGCATCAAGGTCTTGAGCCTACTCCAGTTCACTTCATATGAAGGTTGCCTGTCAACAATTATAGTCTTGTGGAAGCAGTCATATTGTACTGTCAACCTCCTTGCTTATGCAGAAGATATAACAACCTTGTGTAGAAATGACGTAGCAATATTCAGATTAAACGATGGTGATACATCATTCGATCCATCAACTCTTTAGATTGGTTCCTGTCGATTCAACTACAACATTTAAACATTAAGTGCAAAATCACTCTAGGATGCATTCAGGTTCATCTGTTCTGTGTCCTTGGCATATAGATATCGGAAACCTACTCTTCTTCTGTTACTTTTCAACCATTGATACCAAGTTGCCAATTCTTAGTGTATAAATTTTTCTTTAAGACTTGCACGCATCCTGGACATGTAAAGGATGGAATCCTTGGTGAATAATTGCATCAAAGAGCTCAACTAGACAGTTTTCATTATTATTGATTGCTTATGTTGTATGAGTGGAAATTTTGATTAAGCAACTCACTTGTAACCATTACGAATTCAATATTAAGCCAAATTTTAATACCCAAAGACCAAATTGAATGAAGTATTCTTCATTCATGCTCCTTTCGCTTGAGTAACTGGACTCGTTTATTTGGTTCTTCTTTCTCTGAATTTCTCTCTTCCTTTCTCTATTCTTTTTTGGTTATTTTATGATTTCAGATAGGAAAAAGTGTTTATACTCCTTTTCATGTATGTCTCCTCCCCTAAGGTATTAGAAGAGGTTGGTAGTTCATCTTTTGTTTATACATTTCTACCAGCGGTAGACTCTCAGTAATTGGTTCTTATTCTCTTGGTTAATTAAGGCTTATCTGATAGCTCTGTGCTGTGGCTTCACTAGCCGTCAAACCAAACACTTTAGGGGCCTTGCTTTCAAGGCATAGTAAAAACATTACCGTTCCAGACAGAGCCTAACTGACGAGTGCTAAAAACATTACCGTTCCAGACAGAGCCTAACTGACGAGTGCTTACATTGCACTGGAAAAGTAGTTAAGTTTGTTGTCTATATATATGCGTGCTTTTTAGAACACAGCACATCCCAGCTTTTCTCTCCAGCATCCTGCCATGAGTATAAGCCTTTTCTTCTCACTTACCTTCAGTACTTTCTTGTTTCAACTATTGGTTATTGATTCTACGACTGCAGCCGCACGAACAAATGAAACCGATAAACTTGCCTTGCTTGAGTTCAAGTCCCAACTAACTGACTATTCCCCAGGAGTCCTGCCCTTATGGAATGACTCTGTCCATTTCTGCCAATGGACAGGAGTCACATGCGGCCGCAAACACCAAAGGGTTACTGGGTTGGACCTGAGTGAGCAGAAATTAGTTGGACTTGTGTCACCCTATGTTGGAAATCTTTCTTTCCTTAGATTCCTGAACCTTGCAAACAACTCTTTCCATGGTAGAATTCCTTCGGAAATTGGGCGCTTGTTCAGGCTTCAATATTTGAGCTTGAAAAACAATTACTTTGATGGGGAAATACCAGCTAATCTGTCCAGTTGTTCCCATCTTATGAGGCTTGATCTAGCACACAACCTTCTCAAACAACAAATTCCTTCTGAACTTGGCTCTTTTTCAAAGCTCGTGATACTCTCCCTTGACAATAACAATCTAACTGGAAGTTTCCCAGCTTCTTTGGGAAACCTGTCCGCTCTTCGAAGGCTTTCGCTTTCATATAACATTTTGGAGGGAGAAATACCAGATACGGTATCGCAAATGAAAAGCATGAGCGTTTTCTTGGTATCTGAAAATAGTTTCTCCGGTCTGTTCCCTTCCTCACTTTATAATCTCTCAGCACTTTCAATAATATTCTTGACTGGCAACCATTTCTCTGGTAGCCTCAGGCCAGATTTAGGTACAGCTCTTCCAAATCTCCTAAAAATTGCATTAGGGAATAATGAATTTTCAGGAACCATTCCAGCTTCATTGTCTAATGCTTCAGCTTTTCAGTCCCTCGATATCGGTGAAAATAAGTTCACAGGAAATGTACCAACAAGTTTTGGAATCCTACAGAATTTGAGCTGGCTTAATGTTGGCGTTAACTTTCTCGGAAAGAACTCAGTTGATGATTTGAGTTTTCTGAGTGCTTTGACTAACTGCAGCCAGCTAAAAACTCTGGCTTTCGGCTACAACAGGTTTGGAGGTGAGTTACCTTCTGCTATAACCAATCTCTCAAGCCAACTAACGCATCTAAATCTGGGAGGAAATTTTATCAGCGGAAGCATTCCTGCAGAGATTTCAAACCTTGCCAGCCTAAATTATCTTCACATGGAGCAAAACTTGTTGACAGGCAATATTCCAGCGTCAATTGGGAAGCTTTTAGAATTGAATACTCTGTATTTGGGAGACAACAAATTGACAGGTGAGATCCCATCTTCCCTCGGAGACATCACTAAATTGTCAAGACTTTACTTGTATGATAACAGCTTAGAAGGAAGTATCCCTGCAAGTCTTGGAAATTGTAGCTACCTGATAGAGCTACGCCTTTGTCACAATAAATTAAATGGCACGATTCCGAGGCAGCTTATCGGTCTTTCCTCCATTTCTGTGGTCTTTAATGTATCTCACAACTCCTTATCTGGTCCCCTTCCACCAGAAGTAGGAAATTTGAATGTTCTCGAAGCTCTAGATGTTTCATACAACAAACTTTCTGGTGAGATTCCTACAGCCTTGAAGAATTGTTTGGCCTTGGAACAACTATATTTACAAGCCAACTTCTTTGAGGGAACCATTCCTGAATTATATGGTTTAAAAGGTATTGAATACCTAGATCTTTCCCGCAACAACTTGTCTGGCCAAATTCCAAAATATATGGCTGATTATCCTTTGCTGCAAAATTTGAATTTGTCTTTCAACAATTTTGAGGGAGAGGTACCAGTCACAGGGGTCTTCAAAAATGCTAGTGCAATTCAAGTTTATGTAAACAGTAAGCTTTGTGGGGGGATTAAGGAACTGCAGTTGCCTCCGTGCCCCAATAAATCGAGAAAACATAGGGCATGGAAGTTGATAATGGTCATTGTCATTTCTGCTGTCGGTTTGGTGTCACTGCTGTCTTTAATCTCGTTGCTCTGTCTGAGAAAGTTGAAGAAGATTAATCTCTCCACATCTTCCTCTCTGCACTTTTTCCAAAAGGTTTCTTATGAAGAACTCCTCAATGCAACTGTTGGGTTCTCTTCGAGCAATTTAATTGGTTCAGGTACTTTTGGTTTTGTGTATAAAGGAATACTTGGTCCGGGAGAAACAACTGTTGCAATCAAGGTACTGAACCTCGAACAGCAAGGAGCTTCCAAGAGCTTCATGGCTGAATGCCAATCTTTGCGGAACATCAGGCATCGTAACCTTATCAAAGTCTTAACTGCTTGCTCAAGCATTGATTTTGGAGGCAATGATTTCAAAGCACTAGTATATGAGTTCATGCCAAATGGGAACTTGGAGATGTGGTTGCATCCAGAGGAAGGAGAAAAGAATTTGAAACATTTGAACTTTCTCCAAAGAATAAACGTTGCCATAGAGGTGGCATCTGCATTGTTTTATCTTCATCATCACTGCGAAATCCCCGTTGTTCACTGTGATCTAAAGCCAAGCAATGTTCTCCTTGATGATGATCTGACTGCTCATGTTAGTGATTTTGGTTTGGCAAGGCTCCTTTCAAAATCTGGTAAGGAGGCTTTTCAAAATCAATTCAGCTCTGCTGGACTGAGGGGAACCATTGGTTATGCTGCTCCAGGTAATATTGCAAGTTGTGCTCACTTGTAGAAGTACATGATAAGAAGAAAAGCTTGGTGCCTTGTTTTTTCTTTGGAAAGACAATTAGATAACCTAATCTCTAACTTAATAATGTTGAATAAAAGATTGGTTTCAGCGCATCTATATTATTGAAGGATTTGTGAATTTTTCAGAGTACGGAATGGGCGTTCAGCCATCGACTAATGGCGATGCGTACAGTTTTGGAATCCTCTTGTTGGAGATGTTCACCGGAAAAAGACCCACTAATGAGCTCTTCACGGATAACTTGAACCTTCACAACTTTGTCAAATTTTCATTGCCAGATCAAGCACTGAAGATAGCCGACCAGTCACTTTTCTACGACGAAGCTGGAGAGATACAGGGCAATCGTTGTACAAACAGAAGCGTGCAGACGGAGAGCTTAACATTGATCTTTCAGACTGGGGTTAAATGTTCAGCAGAATGTCCAAGAGATAGAATGAGCATGAGAGAAGCTGTTTTCAAATTGCTTTTGGCTAGAGACAGATTACTTGGGACCGAAATTCATGCAGAAAAAGTTTGAAAAATCAAGTTAACAGGTGAAGTTTCGGAAAATTTGGATGGACGGTTAATATTCAATCAGGCATGTAGGAACTTATCTTCATCTAATTTGCAGGAACTTATAGTCTCTTCTAGTCGTGAAAGTGGACCAGACTATTGAGAAGTAGCTTCGGTCTAATCAGATAATGCTAATGAGCATGCATGTGAAAATATGATGCAACGTTGGTGTGTTTATGCAAAGTCGGTGTACAGTTTATGCATTTGAAATAAGAAGGTTTGAATTTTCATGTCGAGTTCATGATCTACAAGTATAATGCCATAGTACAACTTTCAATATCTAGATTTTTCCACTACTGAAAGAGACGAGCATCGAGCTGACTAAACACAGGGAAGTACATATCTTATGAACAAATTCCATCATACTTTTACGATAGTAAGTTGAAGGTATTCTCATCTTCGTCGTTGAACTCAGAACTCATGCAGCACACACCTTCCAACGGGGGAACTCGTATTTCCTCAAGTGCTGAAGCACCATTAGATAACTTAAAAGAAACGAAAGAGCAAAACAAAAACATATGCAAATACTAAACCACTCTCTTTGCTTACAAGATTGTATAACATGCCTTTTTGTCTGTGGAGGAGTCCCTGTCACTTCAGAAAACTGATTTAACAAGTAGAAGTTCCAATGCTAGAGGTTTGGCCTGAACTCGTCTCGTTGTCACCAATAATCCATGCATGAACAATGCCCTCCACTGAAATGATGAAATCTATACCGATCTCTCAACAGTATTTCTCTGTTGTAAAGCTTAGATATGAGCTTAGCAACTGAATGGCAGTCCCTGCAAACACGAAGATTCTTCACAATCCGAATGGGTTGAGATGGCTCCACACTAATAAGGCCAAATGCAATTGCCAACTTCTCACTGTGAAGGTTCAGGGCCTGCTCCTGCATGTCTTCTTCTTCGACAAGTTGCAAAAGCTGTGATTTATTTGATACATAACCAGATAATTTTAATCTAGCAACAATTTCATCCAGTTTTGAATAGATATCCATGGAGAGAGGGTGAGAATTATCAGCTGCAAGAAACTTATGAATTGTACCGTTAACCTCAATTGAGCTACAGCCTGGCTCTTTTTTTAATCCAGTAACTCTCATACGCATCCTTAATTCAGAAACATTGTCCCATTTCCCTATTTTGGCATATATATTAGATAGAAGCACTAAAGCCCCATGATTTTCAGGTTCCAACTCCAGCAAACGTCTACTAGCCTGTTCAGCAAGCTCAACATTTTCATGAATTTTACAGGCCCCAAGTAGAGCCCCCCATACAGAAGCACTAGGAGTTATTGGCATGCTCTGTATAAATTCCATAGCTTCTTCCAAAAGGCCTGCACGACCAAGAATATCAATCATGCACGCATAGTGCTTGACTCCAGGCACAATGCCATAAACTGGCCTCATTTGATTGAAAAACATCTTGCCCTCCTCCACCAAGCCTGAGTGACTACACGCACATAGTACATTGGTAAAAGTTATGGCATTGGGCTGGACCTTAGCTTCTTTCATTCTGAAGAACAAATCTATTGCAGCACTCCCATGCCCATGCATTGCTAAACCTGCAATCATGGAACTCCAAACAAACACGTCTCTCCTCTCCACTGAATGAAATACCTCTAGTGCCTTGTCCAAATTGCCACACTTCGAATACAAGTCAATGAGTGAGGTTGTGAGATAACAATTTAATCTTATTCCCTGCCTTTTTATATTTGCATGGATCCACGTGCCTACATCCATTGCTCCCAGCTGAGCACAAGCGGACAAAGTACTCACAAAAGTGAATTCATCCGGGTTCACATTCTTACTGAGTCGCAACTCCTTAAAAATGGCCAAAGCCTCCTTTGGCAGCCCATTCTGTTCATAAGCTGATATGAGCGCATTCCATGTAGAAATATCTTGTCTTGGCATTGCATCCAAAACAAACTTAGCCATGTCATATTCCCCCAATTTAGCATACCCATCAATCATAGTTGTCCATGAAACAGTATCTTTCTCTTCTAGCTTATCAAACAATCTTTTGGCATCTTCAACACTCCCACATTTCATATACATATCAAGCATTGCGTTACTCAAAGTCAAGTCCACTTTTATGTCGTTCTTTTCAATATATGAACAGACCCATCGCCCATACTCTAAATCTTTTTTCTTCGTGCAAGCTGACAAAACACCCACCATTGTCACATCATCAGGCTTGACCTTTTGCACCTCCATTTCCCTAAACAACTGTAATGCCTTTTCGAAATAATCTCCTTGAACAAAGCCCGAGATCATTGAATTCCAAGAAACAACGTCTTTTTTACCAATCATAAAAAAAACCCGATACGCCGAGTCTAAATCCCCGCAAATCGCATAAAAATGTATGAGTGAATTAAGAATAAACACATTGTCATCAAGTGAGAACTTAATAACCATTCCGTGAAGAACTTGCCCGACTCGAAAACTAACAAGCTCTGCCGCCGCTTTAATTACAAAAGGGAAAGTGAAATTGTTTGGAAAATAATGAGACTCATAAAGCATTTGCCAAAAAATTTTATAACTTTGAATAGGTTCAGGGCTGGATGAATAGGCACGAATAAGGGTGTTCCACGTATAAAGATTTGGTTGGGGAATTTGATCGAACACATTGCGAGCATAATCAAGGCTGGAGAAAGACCTTAGAGCACAGGGTGTAACGAACTTGCTGGCCGAATAGGGGTCAAAAAAGAGGCCTGTGCGCAGCATTTGAGCATGGATTTGCTTCAGTTGTTTTAGACTGGTGCATTGGTTGATTAGTGAGAGAACTGGGGGGTGTTCACGTTCGTTATTGACAGTTGGCGAAGGAGGGCTCGGGTGACGAGGAAGAGAAATAAGCGGGGTGCTTAGAGTTTCCATGAACTGTGTAGTTTGTCATTCTGAATGAGGGGACCCTTGCCTCTTTTAACTTCTTGGGACGAAATTACCTGTCCGTTCACTTGGTTCTGTCGAAACGAGCAGACGCACTGTCGTTCATGAGCTAACGAAGAAAACGACTTACCCAAATTTCATATAAGTTACACGACATGTTGTTCTTTGCTTTAATTAATTGACGAGTTGTCATTTAATTCAGTTAATTTCATATATAAATATTATTTATTTCATCTGGTCTTGCTTCTTGAATTCCGAATGGATCAGAAGTTTTATTACCACATTAAAACATTTTATTAGTGTTGAAAACTAAGCTGGTCCGCCCCAATCCGATGATTCAACTACTTGGCCATTTCTGCTGGTATCTTGACTTTGTAATTATATTAATACAAATTTAGATAGCTTTCGTTCATGTTCGTAACCTGAGCTGCAGGGTTGTCTGAGATAGTTTAAATGTCTTAAGTACCATTCTTGATTCTGCTCAAACTAAAATGAGCCCCAGTCTGAGTCTCCGTGGCATTCTGATTGTCTGGTGCATTACCATCTCCGTGATCAAAGCAAATGAGACAGATCGTCTTGCATTACTAGCCATGAAGTCTCAAATTCGTGACCAACCGGGATTCACAATTTCATGGAACACATCCGTGAATTTTTGCAACTGGAGAGTTGTTTCCTGTGGTAAATGACATCACAGAGTTACAGGGTTAAATTTGAGAAACCAGAACATTGAAAGTTTCTTATCACCTTATAGATATATATAGAGGGAACCTCAGCTTCCCTAGGTCCATCAGCCTTGAAGGCAATAATTTCAATGGTGAAATTCCCCAAGAAATTGGGCGTCTGTTCAGGCTTGAATCTCTAATGCTCAGCAACAATTCGTTTTTCGGGTACAATACCAGCCAACTTGTCTCAGTGTTCTAGTCTCATCCAATTTTTTGCCTTCGGTAACAATCTTGTGGGAGAAATACCTGCAGAGATTGGCAACTTGTTGAAACTAGAGGAACTTGTGATTGGCAACAATCATCTAACAGGACAACTCCTTGCTTCCAGTGGAATATTTTCAGCTGTGCAGGCCCTTCATGTAACGAGTAACAGATTGGGCGGCAGAATACTAAGAAACTTAACGTTTCTCAACATTCGTCAAAATTGATTTTATGGTATGATTCTACAATAAAATCAATTCTATAAATTAAAAGATATTTTATTTTGTAAAAAATTTTAAATTTTAAATTTTTGTTAAATATTTTTTAAAGAAAATTTAAAGAATTTAAAAAATTTTGACAATATTCAAAAATATGAAGAAAAATAATGACGAGAAGTCGTTTATTCATGACTTCTACAATTTAATTTTTAATTTTTTAAACATGTTTTATTATTATATGCTTACATTTAGTATCAGAGTATATAAGTAATCTTTATATTATTTAATTTGTTGAGTTTTATAAAAAAAAATTAATATAATTATAAATTTATTAAAATTTTAATATTTTATGTAATTTATATTTATATATTTTTATTAAAAATATATATTACGAATTATTTTAACATTAAATTTATAATATTTTGAATGTAAAAAAACATTAAAAATAATATCAAAAATACTTGGATAAGTTTTTGGGTCCATAAATCTATATTTAGGTGGGGTCGATCAATCTGAAGATTGAAGATAATCATCTGAAGATTGAAGATAATCCTTACATGTTGATTGTCTTTAATATATATAGATGAGATGAGATGTCATATTATTTCTTCAGTATTTAAAAAATAAATCATAAAAAATTGGATTCGAACCAGGCGCACACATTGTAAAAAGGAAAGCTACTGACCGCTTGTTTAATGATGGCCTGACTCCCATGGATTTTTTGAGATGGCTTTGCCGGAAAAAGTGCTAGAGTTTCTCGAGCCTTCAGCCCTGTTGGAAGTAAGAGATGGCAACTCTGTGACGAATGGAGATAGAAGAATGAGAATTGAGGAGTGTTTAGTTGCTGTAGTTAGGATTGAAGTTCTCTGCTCAGCAGAATCTCCAACTAAGCGAATGGAGATGACTGATGTTGTGGCAGAATTACGAGCTGCTAGAGAGAATTGTCTTGGTGGTAGAATCTGAAATACTGCTGTCCAAGATAGATTATACGTTCAGATCTTTCATGGTTCAAATCTTGTAAAGCTTGATGTTGCCGAAAATCATTTAAGTAGGGAAGTTTCTGTAGATTTTAGTGGCCTAACACTATTAAATTTGGCTGCAAAAAATTTTGGAACTGAGAAAGCCAATGATCTGGAATTTGTAACTTCTTTGACAGACTCTAGCAAATTGGAAATCCTTGGTTTATCTCAGAATCGATTTGGAGGTCTACTGCCATATTCTTTAGCCAACCTCTCAACAACTATGGCAATGAAATCACTGGCATCATACCCAGAGGAATAGGGAATCTTGTCAATCTAAATATCATGGCTATGGAGTTTAACCAATTAACTGGCAATATACCTCATGAGATTGGAAAGTTTAAAAACTTACAATCACTGTTCCTGAGTAGAAACAATTTACAAGGGAGCATTCCCACTTCTTTAGGTAATATATCACTATTGAGCAAACTCGCATTGGATTCCAATAATTTGCGAGACAACAGACCCTCCTCCCTAGGCAACTGCAAGAACATGATGGTGTTGAATGTCTCCGAAAATAAGCTGACTGGTACTGTGCCTCCACAAATTCTTGGCATAACAACACTCTCACTTTTCCTTGGCCTCTTCGGTAATCTTCTAAGCGGCTCTTTTCCTTCAGAAGTGGCAAAATTAAGGAATCTTGTTGCATTGGATATTTCATGGAACCGGTTTTCTGGTGGGATTTTTATTACTCTTGGTGGTTGTACATGCTTAGAACATCTTAGTATGCAGGGCAATGCTTTTAGTGGAAGCATTCCAGAGGCTCTTAGTTCTTTGAAAAGCATCAAAGAGCTAAATCTCTCACAGAACAATTTGTCTGCCAAAATTCCAGAATTTCTTGAGAATTTTTCCTCTTTGGTTTATTTAAATTTGAATTACAATCTCTTTAAGAGTGAAGTGCCAATAAAAGGAGTTTTCAGCAATACAACAGGAATGTTAGTTACCGGGAATGAAGAGCTTTATGGAGGTATAGAAGAATTGCATTTGCCATCATGCCACCCCAGAGGATCGAGAAACCGGACAAACACTCTTCTCAAAGTGGTGATTCCAATGGTTGTCTCGTTTTTTTATCTTATCAGCATGTTTTTTTTGTTATTTATACTCGAAGACGGAGATCTGCACATAAAACTTCTAGCAAGTGGCCTTTGGAGCAACAGTTTCCAATGGTTTCTTCTGCAGAGTGGAGTACGGCAATGAATGAATTTTCATCAGCGAACATGATCGGTCAGGGAAGATATGGCTCTGTGTATAAAGGAAATCTGGGTGAAGGTGGAACGTTGATAGCAGTGAAGGGGATTAATCTTAAGCAGAAAGGGGCTTCCAAGAGTTTTATGGCTGAATGTGAAGCATTAAGGAATATTCGCCGCAGCAATCTCATCAAAATCATCACTGTTTGCTCAAGTATTGATTCTAAAGTAGCTGATTTCAAGGCACTAGTTTACGAATACATGCAAAATGAAAGTTTAGAGGAGTCACTGCACCGGAGGAGTCGCTGCACCGGAGCAATGGAAAACTCCAAGTGGGCAATTTAAGTCTCATTCAAAGACTAGACATTGCCATTGATGTGGCATCTGCAATGGAATATCCTCACCGTCACTGCCAACCACCAATCATTCACGGTGATTTAAAGCCAAGCAATGTTATGATTGATAAAGACATGGTTGCCCATGTGGGTGACTTTGGGTTAGCAAGATTTCTTTCTGACCAGGCGATTAGTACTCCTCCCGAAACTAATTCAAGCTCAATTATGATAAAAGGAACTGTCGGTTATGTTGCTCCAGGTAATTATTTCGTGTTTAATATATTAATCTTGCAATACTATAATTGCCACAGAACTCGTGAATCCAATATTTGTTTCTATGCACGACTAACCCGAGGAATTTGTCCTGGTTTTTTCAGAGTATGGTATGGGGGGCGATATGTCCATCCCAGGAGATGTTTATAGTTTTGGAATTCTTCTTCTGGAAATGTTCACAATAAGAAGACCTACAGATAGCATGTTTATTGACGGCCTGAATCTTCATGAATTTTCCAAGACAGAGAATTGGAGTTCTTTGCTCGATGAATTCCCCAGATGATCGAATGGAAATGACGAATGTTTTGGCAGAGTTGTCTCATGTCAGGGAGAACTTTGTTGGTAACAGCGTCTGATGTTGTCAAATGGATGACGCTTGCTTCTTTCAGACTACCCTCATCTCTAATAAGACCAGAGAGACTTTCAAACACAATAACATTGTATCTTCGATAAAATTAGACTGAATTCACTCTGTAGCAGGATTTTAACACAAACGAATTAAAACCGACCACATTAATCAGGAAGAATCTGTAGGGAAAATAAAAACATACCCCAAAACCATTGTTTCCCTGTGACCCACTCTTTTGTTCTCAAATCTCAAATGAAGATCTAACCCATTCCCTTTAAGCTTCCCTATGGTGAAATAATGGATGGTGCACCAACTGATTTCCAAGTTCAGATTTCTCACTATTAATGAGTACCATTTGTTAAAATATTCCTCCAACATCAAAATGGTTACTATTTGCCCAAGCATATTGATTTCAGGGCTCTGGTTTACAAGTACATGCAAAATGGAAGCTAAGAGGAGTGGTTGCTCCAAAACAATGATCGACACCACAGAGGGGACGTATATGGCTTCGGAGTTTTGTTGCTGGAAATGTTTATAAGAAGGCGGCCTACTGATAGCATGTTTAACGATGGCCTGACTCTTAATGAATCTGCCAGGATGACTTTATCCTTCAGTGGTGCAGGATGTCAGAACAGGCAACTCTAGGAGTGTTGGAGAGGACAGAGTCAAAATTGAGGGCTGCTTGGTAGCTGTAATTCGAACGAGAGTTCTCTGCTAAATGGAATTTCCAAATGAGCGAACGGAGATGAAAGATGCTGTGGCAAAACTATGCACTGCAAGAGAAAGCATTCTTGGCAGCATAATTTGATGTAATAGAGATGGCAAACACTCATTGATCATTATAGTCAAATTTCTTCTGCTTAGACTCTTCATTGTGCTACTAAATCAGAGACTCTGAAAGATAATTGACTTTCTTTGTTGTCTAACTAAACAACCATAATGTGGCCTGTTCTTCCAACTGTACTGCACTTGTTACCAATGCTTATCAAGTTTTTAATCCATTCACTCTTCAGAACAAACACAACTTAACCATCACAACAAAATACTGAAATCATATTACTCATATACATGCATTGGAAACGATTTTCCAAGGACCATGAGATCATAAAACAGAAAAGACTACCGAAGCTTACTCATATTACGGCTTATGGGCAAGCATACTTCATACATCTTTCTTTTATCCTAACAACAACACAGCATTAGAAACGTAGACCAATAAATTGGCCTATTGAATTGAATGAAGATCCATCATCCATGAGAGACTTCCTACGATCTCAGCTATTTTCTTCACTTTCTTCCTTATCTTGTTATCACAATCCATTAGAGGGCTAGCTGCTGTTTCAATCTCATTTGCCATCACAAGATCACTACCCAACCTACAGTCAATCTCAACTCCACAGCTAACTCCACTTCTCTCACCATCTTGAATGCATTATGCTATTGTTCTCCATACATTGGCCATGTTGCAATTGGTACACCATACCACAAGCTTTCCAAGATTGAGTTCCAGCCACAACTGTACCCTCCAATTGTATTGTGGACTAAAATCTCCACCTGTAGAGCCCAACCACATATCATTCCTCTTCCCTTGATCCTTTCCAAAAATCCTTCCGGAAATACATCCTCATTTGTGTGACCATAAGCTACAGAAGCTTCATCTTTTGATGATGAAAGGTGCATGGGCCACAAGAAATTGTACCCGCTAGTCTCAAGCCCGATTGCTATGCCTTTCACTTGTGCTGCAGCAAAGCGCCCAAAGCTTCCAAAATATAGAAACACTTCAGAGGTCTCAGTCTGCACATCAAGCCATCTTAAGATATTCTGGTACAAAGCCTCCTCTAAATCATGGTTAAGCTGAATTTTAAGGTCAAGCATTCGTCCAACTGTGTACATAGGAGGGTTTAAGCCACCAGAAAATGAGCTGACTGCATATGTCTCTATCTCAGAGAATATATTTAAAATTATACCATTTTCCTTAAATTGTTGAACAACCTTGACAAAAGTAGCATAACCCCCATCTTTGTTAAACAAAGCTGAAAGCAAAACACATGCAGGAACTGGATTGATAAAAACCAGGTATTAACAACTCAGGATCTGAATATTCAAATTCAGTGCTGATCTGATCATGAAGATTGGGTAGACGCAGCATGAGACCCAAAAATCCAGCATTACAAGTTAAGAATATATAAGAAGGTAGACAGCTCCTCAGCACCATCAATCATGAAAAACAGAAGAAATCAAGAACTAACCCGGTAACTTAGAGTCTAGTTAGAGCAGGATGGTTCAATATCTGCAACCGTACTATTGGCATGGGGTATGTGACTTTCTACAGATAGTGCAAAGTAGGATGCCGGGTATTTCTTTAAAATGTCAGGAGGAGAAACCACATGAGGGAGATCAATGAGTTGGATTATTGGCTGTAAAGCTATGAGTGATTTGTTATAGGCATCAACAAAGGGAGCAGAGGGCTGCTTCATGGAAAGGTTAATGATCAAAATTCGATCATCTTGATCAATTAAGCAATTTATAAATTCAAGGATTGGCACCAGGTGATCAATTCCTGGTGTTGGGACAAATATGAGCTCTGCTTTCTTCATCTCAGTTTTCCAAATTTTCCTTCTTGAGCCACCTCTTCCTTTCCTTTTGTCTATCTTTTTGTTTTAATGGCTTTTCCTTCTTGATCCACCTATTCCCTTCCTTATATCTATCTTTATGTTAAGGGCTTTATGAAATGAAACAAGCCCAATAGTAAGAAATAACAGTAAAAAGACAGAAGACAGAGACAATTGAAAAGTAACGCCACCAATTCAGTCATCTCAGGTTGGCAATACTTATACTTTGTTTCCCAGTAGGCTATAGTCAATCTCTAGCTTCAACTAATATCACAATTCTTTATGGAACATTTTCCGCATAATTAATCGTGACATTTCGGCACAGAATTCACCATTCCTGGTCAATTACAAGGCCGAGTTCCACCAGAGATTGATGGCTCAACCCACCTTGTTCATGGATAATATAATTGAAAATACAATTACCACAACTCAAGTTAGATAATCAGTAAGATGCAGCAGGAGTTCGAATTTATAACAATTACTTGGAAAGAACGGAAAGTATACACACAAACAGATTAAAATATGAAAACCAAAAAAAAACACCAGAAATTCGAAAGCAAAAGAAAAAAAATTGTAGGAAAACACGCAAACGATTAACACCTGTAACCAAAGCGCACACCTTTTTTACACGACAAACATTAAAACCAATCACCGTTTGCTATCATAATCAACGACTTCCGATTCGGTCACCGACCGTGAGTGTTGAACAATTGCCCGACCAATCGAATTGATCCACTCCTCCTTCTCCTTATCATTATCCGCGATGAAATACATCGTGTATTCACCAGTAGAGAGCTCAAAAGCGAACGGTTTGTTGAGAATGTCCTCGGCGCCTTTGACAGTGAGGCAGTTGCCGACTGGGATGACGCCACGTGGAGTGGAGTGGCGGGTTATATTATTGGAGTCTTTGAACCAAAAGAGCTTGCCTTGTTTTAGAACGAACCAGCGCCGGCGCCAGGTCTTGATGTAGTCGCCTTGCTTCGTGAGCCAACCGGATCTTTCGGGGTTGGACCAGAACTCGATACCTTTGTAATCATCCGGGTTCGGGTCCTGACCTGTCGCTGCACGCCAGAGATACTCCATTGCAGTCAGCTGGGCTGTCTCTGTCTCCGATTGTTTCTGAAAAGTATGAGAACGAAGGATCTTTTGTTTTTGGTTGGTTTTGGGAAATCGTAAACCGAAATTGGTTTTGGTCTGTTACGACACGGAGACCCGGTAGGGCACTGGCTGACGTCCAAAGAAACGATGTCGCTTCGTTGTAAAAATATTTTTGTTTTGTTCCCGTCAACTTTTCAATATTTTCATTTTAATCCCACAATAAAATTCCTGACTCCACTCTTACCAAACGAAGTAGTATGTCCAATAAAAACAGAATTAGCAAGTAGAAATCACCACTACTCTGCCCTGCTGCATCATCCGTTTGAGGTTTGAATCCTCGGATATCTCAGCCAGACAGGATGTTCAGAACTTCAATTTAATGTAGTAAACGCAATTATAATTCAATCAGGCTGTCTGGTGTTCAGAGATAAGAGGTGGGAAAGCTTGGCAGAAAGAACAGGTTATTCAGTGAACAATGATATTCTGCAAATCTAAGATCATATGTCATGGCTTCGGACTTGTCATTAACTAAAATAATGAAACTGATCTACATCACAAATCCTGATCATAGTAAACAATGTCGTAAGTTTCTTCTAAGTTTAGAATGGGAAAGGATTCATTAGCAATCTCCAAACATATTCTTGTACTTGTCTGCTCCATGAAGCGCATAAATTAGTCGTCCTGCCTTCTCATTTAAAAGAATAATTTTATGCGGGAGGCTCGCCAGAATTTTCCTTTTTTGAGGCCTGAAGATTAATTTCAAAAGGTTTTCCAAGTTCTATTAAAGTTGAGGATTCTTTACATCAGAAGTATGGTGAACAGGTACTTTGTCAAGCTTGAAGAGATCAATGTTTGAGCTTCTTCGCTATTTCGGCAACATACTTGCCCTGGTGAAAGGCCTGTTGGAGTTCTAGATCAGTGGGCTGACGGGATCCATCTGCTGCATATGTTCCAGCACCATAGGAAGAGCCACCCTTCACCTCATTCATCTCAAACATGCCACTCCCAAAGGTGTAACCAAGTGGGACGAACAACATGCCATGATGTGCTAACTGGGTTACGGCGGTCAATCTGTAAAAATGAGTCAAAAGAAAAAACAATTATATACCACATTTTGCTTGATGATATAGGATCGGTGAAGAAATTCGATACATGAAGGCAAACACGTATTAAAAAGAATGCCAAAAGTAACAACAGGGGCGATGATACAGAGCAGTTAGTAAACTTTGAGGAACAAAATAGATTTATTTTGAACTCACGCAGTGAGCTCTTGGCCTCCCCCATGAAAACCTGTACTCCAGAAGATTCCGGCAGGTTTTCCTGCAAGTGCTTGGGATGCCCATAGCTTATCGGTTGCATCGAAGAAAGCCTTGCACTGGGCTGCCATGACACCAAAACGAGAAGGAAACCCAAAGAGAAAACCATCGGCCTCCGATAGTTGATCAGGCCTGATCACTGGCACATCATCTGATTTAGGAGGAGCTTTCATCTTTTGTAAAATCACATTGGATAGTGTTTCAGGCACCTATTCATTCCAATCAAGCCAAAAAACATCATATCATCAAAGGATATCTTCTTCTAAAGCATACTATTCCTTTTTGATGACTGCTTATTCTCTTTCATAGTAAAACTACCTGCCAAAGTGTTGCTTCAACACCCTGAACAGAGTTAGCTCCTCGCTGCACTTCCCTTGCCATGGTCTCCACATGTCCATACAAAGAGTAGTATCTGCAACAAGCGGAAGACATAAATCATTAGGGAAAGAAAAGGAAAAGGAAAACAATGAACCAAAGTTAGCATCATTGCAATTCTTGTGAATCTATTTGTGTGTACGGGTGAATGCAGAGAGAGAGAGAGAGAGTACACTATGTAGATCTTGGTGGTAGCCATAGTCACAGTCTTGGATAAACTCCACTCTGTATAAACTGTTGGGTTATACTAATTTAACTGCTTCCTGCGTTGGACATAAACCAGTAATCAACAATAACAAGCATACTCTTAATTAATTTACTCACTCCAAAACAGCAAGCACCCAAGTACATAACGTGCATATCTTCAAAGCGTATTTACAGTGAATTTCTCTTTCCAAGAAGTTCACGCTAAAAGCGAGGAACACAGTGTTTTCATTGAAAACTTCTGGTTCAGAGCGAGAAGAACAGCGTCTTCCAATTTTCAGTTCAACATAACGCAATTACCGACTTTTTCAGTCAGATTTCAAAGCAATCAAACCAATCACAACACGTTTCCTAGGTTTCTCACGAATTAATATGATCTAAGCAAGCATTCCAGCATGCTCATGTACACAAGACAATATCGATGAAGTAATCCCCGGCAACGGAACGACTTACCAGCGGCGCTGACTCGACGGAAACGTCACAAGCTTCAAGGGAAGATACTACGTTGACGTTTCTTCGGAGGAACAGATAAACGAAGCTATGCCTAAGCTCGGACTGTGTTGTCCATATTCGAATATTGTACTAGATAGTACTCGCGGCCGATGAAAGTTTACTGACACGGCTAAGTTACGCAAGGAGCCGTTTCCGATATCTATGTAAGTTACAAATTTTGGTTTACTAGTCGCTGTCGTGTCATCAGTTGTATGGACGGTTAACACGTCCACGTATCACCAAACCAGTGTATTATCTTCTGATTTTGGTCATAAATTCGACAGTGTTCGGTGAGATATGTTTTATTAGGTAAGTATTATTGACAAGCCAGTATTATTTAATTAATAAAATAAAATATATTTATTAATAATAATTAAAAAATAATAAAAATTTTATTATTTAATTAATATAATAAAAAATTATGTATTATTTATTATTTATTATTAATAAATATATTTTTATTTTAAATTAAATAATTTTATTATTCTAATAACACTGACACGACATGACTCTATCACCCAAACTTCGCACGTAAAATTCAGTTGCCGTCACAGGTTATGTTAACATAACTGGAAGTACAACAGAACACTACAAGGCGCCTGACCGAGCTTGTCGCTTTATTTATTTACTCCTCACAATATGTAGTAGGCTGCGAGGTAACAATATTTACCCCCGACAATAATTGGACTTTTCCAATTGATTACAACACAGATTTAATCCCATCCACTCGAAGGGTCGAGCCGGCAAATCTTTTTCACTCGTGTTATCTGAGGAAAGAAAGCAAATCTTTCACTTAGTTGTTACCTATGACCTAACCACTTAAGTTACCAATATTAAAATTTTTTTTTCATATTTTATAAAATACTTTAAAAAAAATTTTATTTATAAAACACTACAAATATATTTATAATTTAAATATTATAATTTTTATGTTAAAATTATTATCAGATAAAATGAATACAAACTTTTCACCAGAAATTAGCTGATTGGTTGTCAATCCTAATTTTTTAAACTAATATTATGTAATTATTTTAATAAACAAAAGTTTTAAATATAAATAATGAGAGAATGAAATCTAAGATACAATCTAATATCTCAAAGTCCAAAATTTGAATTTCTGACTAATACAAGACACGTACTAAATGAGAACTAAATTTTATTATTTAATTAATAAAATAAAAAATTAATTTAAACATTATTATTTAATTTAATTTGATCCAAACCGAATTTATCTCCTTGCGACTGGCCAGAAACCCCATCTACTGTGACCAAAGCTGACTCCCCCAGCAACTGCTCCCAGAAAGAAAATATCGAGATAATCAATAAATTCCGGGAATATTGATCATTTCTCAACAAATGAGGACTCTGCAAGATCAATGGCACGTGCAAGAGCAGCAGCTTTGTTCTCACACTCTCTCTGCTCATCAGCAGGATCACTGTCAGCCACGATTCCAGCTCCAGCTTGGAGGTGGGCAATCCATTCCCGGCGCCTGCTCAAATCATTGTATGAATACATGGTGTCGTAACGTGCACCGGTTGGGAAAACAATGGTTCTCAAAGCAAGTGCAATGTCCACGTCGCCAGTAAATGAAATGCCTCCGAATCCACCGCTATATGGCCCTCGTCTTGCGACTTCCAGCTTATCAATCAACTCCATAGCTTTCACCTGTATCGTAGCAGAATGAATAATGAAAACCGCCACAAATCAACCAAACAAGGGGGTCAAGCTTTTCTGCATCCTTAGAAGATTGCAAAGCAATCGATAAATCATGAACTAGCTATCTAAAACAGTCATGAGCATAATAAATCAAAGAAACATGTATATGACAGTATAAGTGTAATGTGAAGGGACATGAGAAAACCTTGGGTGCTCCACTAACAGTCCCAACGGGTAGTGCTGCACGCAAAGCATCCCAGCTAGTCAAATGATCAAGCAGCTCTCCAGTAACCTGCAAAGACATTAATTTTGTCACTAGATGTAAACAGATTTCAATAAGGGCACCTTTTTAATGAATCAATTAAACTGATACTGAAATTGCTTCGGTCATTCAGCTTGTAAAGCCTACAAAAGTAAGCATAAAAATAAAATATTCATTAGAGAAAGGGAAAAAATCATCCTTATCAGGTATCCACAAAGTTCTGGATTCATATGCACAAGCAACATCCCTATATTCCAATGTGTGCTTATCCATAAATGGTTCATTCAGATATGTTCAACGTATATACATGTCACTTATAGCTTGTGATAGGAATATATACTGTTGAGCTTATGTGCATAACATGGGAATAACGTTCAATATTCCTGAGCTTTTCAACCTTCACAGAGCCAGGTTTTGAGACCTGCATACATAGCCAATCTCAAACTCAAATCTATGGGCAAAGCATATAACCAAGCTGGATAAGTTTATGCCACAATGGCAAAAAGTGTGGACAGATTAATTAAGTAAACCTTTCCAACATCGTTCCTCCCCAAGTCAACTAGCATAATGTGCTCTGCCAATTGCTTTTCATCATTCAAAAGCTTCGTTTCAAACATTAGATCTTCTTTAGGTGTCTTCCCTCTTCTGACAGTGCCAGCAAGAGGTCGATTAGTAATCTTTCCCTGTAAGCAAAAATAAGAGGTAAGCACCTGTGCTGCCATGGCTAATGCAAAAGAAAATTCTGTCGGCAAAACAGAAGAAGTTTCAGCATAGCAGTAGCATAGAGGGCTGGAAACAAATCTTAAATTGTCATTATGTCTACTTAAAATACAACTTCAAAGGAAAGAGGAAAAGTATGTGAGATTATGATATGCCTCAAAGATCTTCAATGGTGAATCAAGATCTAATGGGTATATTTTTTTAGGGTTTTATGGATGGAAAAAGGTGCTGATATATAGTATAGTTGTTGGGTGGATGAAAATTCGTAATTGGAGTAAGTTACTGGGTCTGTAGGGGTGTTTTAAGAAAGCGGAAGGGTTATGTACGAATTTTGAAGTAGGAATGTGATAGGGATAGCCTATGAAAAGTTTAATAGGAGAAAACTAGTTAATCAAGTTTGATAAGATCAAATCGCCACAAACAAGATTACTAGGTTGATTCGCCACACTCTAAGATAGAAAGAAGGAAGAGTGATAAGAATCGATAGATAATTCGCCACTAAACAAGGAATTTGTTTAGATAAGAATTTGGATGCAACGAAACAAAATTCCGCTTATTTCTCAAAACTGTTTAATTACAAGCACTAATGTCGTATTTATAGTAATGACAGCCTTTCCACATCTAACTTATACTAAAATGCCTAATTCATCTATGATAAGGATTCCTAAGTAAATAAGGACTACTAAGTCATCTAGATTTCTATGAAGATAAGCCTAATATATCGGATTCCTAATCCTATGTAAAACCCTACTTGATCTCAAACTCCTTGCCTAGTGATATTTTCTGCTGCTGCTGGAATTCTTCTTGGCATGGATATCCTTTGTTAATGAGAATTAATCTTTCTTGGATGACAGTAACTTCATTTTCATGATTGAGCACATCAGATTAGTCCTATCAAAATACCTGGATTATTAATATACTCACCTTCTTCACGCGTGTAAGAATTTCTGGACTCGAAGCAACCAGTATACACCCTCTAGCCTGATTAGAGAAATACATACATAAGCAAAAAGCTCAGAAACCTAACATAACTCATCAAAAAATAGTGTTAGGGAAAAGCGAACAAACTTGTAAATAAGTCATATATGGACTTGGATTAACAATCCTGAGTGCTCTATAGATTTCAAATGGGTCTGCAAAAGTCCGCTTTTCAAAACGCTGGCTTAACACAATCTGGAAAATGTCACCAGCCAGGATATGCTCCTTCGACTCCAATACTGCCTCCTTGTATGCTTCACTTGTCATGTTAGACATCTTCAATTTAGGACCAAAAAGATGAGTATACAACTTTATTGAACCAGCTTGGAGTCGGGGTCTGAAATTGAATTTCAAATAAAATGTTCAAATGCTCAATTCAAAGGAACAACAATGAAGTAAATGATATGAAACATTCTGCATGAAAACAATTACTCACGGAACTATATCATGTACTCTAGATACTAAGTTTTCCAACCGGTTCATTCCGTCACTGAAAGCCTCCTCACTAGACGAATACCGATCTAGTCGCACCCAGTGAATCACATATGCTTTCTGAGATGAAGAAAATTGCAAGAATAACAATTATACTAAAATACGAAATATCCCAACCTATTTCAGATATAGTGACATATTGATATAATGTTTGTTTTGTTTTCTACAGTCATCTAGAACATGATAGAGATACAGTCATCGATCTGGAAGCATCACCAACGTCTATATGTTGACATATTTCTAAATATTGAGTCAATACTATGTAGTCTTTACCTGTGTGGACTATAACAAAAACTTTATATTTCCACTCATTCAATTAATAAAATACCAACAGAGAAGAAGAAAACAAGAGAAATAAAATCTCCACATTTGAAATGAACAAAAGCAGATGGGAAGAACACAAAGGATGAGGAATCTTTATATTTTATAACAATCAAATGATCTGTTATCAGAGTAAAAGTACCTTCTCCACATGATCAAACACAATCACATCATCATAGAGGCCTAGATGAACATCAGGAAGGTTTCTATCATCCGGTGGGCCACGAGAGAATGGCAGCTTTTTCTTCTCCACATAGCGGACTGTATCATATGAAAAATAACCAACCCATCCCCCTGGTCAACAAGATAACTTATCATTAAAACTTTTACGCACTTATAAGCACCCTTATTATCATGTTTCAGGCCTGACTTAATACAAAATACAGAATATTGTTTTCACAGTTACGTGATAAATAGATATTCGCATGAATTTTTAGATAACTAAACAAAGATTAATCTTAATCACAAGAGAGAAAATTTCTAGCGCTATTTAACTAAGGAATGACTCCAGCCCAATAAAAAACTCTCCACAGTTCATCCAGAGAAACCACATGGGGAGGAAACATGCACAAAGATTTTGAGCATCTTCTGAATTTAAGCACAAATTGATCATCATGTCCAAGGAAATAACCCAAGCAAAGACCAAAAACAGAACTGCATTTTAAACATAACTTGATTGGGGTACACCATTCTATGATTTACTAAAAGTCTAAAAGATAATGTAGAGTATCAATCTAATTCTTACCACAAAAGGCTTCTGGAAGTGCATCAATAAGTTGAGGTTTCCATCCCTCCATGATTCTGTGAGGAACGATCATTGGATCCTCCACAATCTCTTCGGTCCTTTGCCCTTCCTCATGGTCCATAATTGTAACCATATTCTCTTTTGCCACAATTTCTATCATTGGCTGAGCTCCAATAATACTATACCTTCCCTACCATAATTCCCCAACTAAATATAGTAACCAGAATTGCATCATGATAGAAGGTAATACATAGAATGCAGCAAACAATTAAAGGGCTTACAATACTGGAAGCTTGCAAACCAGGCTCGACTGACTCAAACAGAAAGCTTGGAGCATCTCTATCATCTTCCTTAACCAAACACCGGTATGCAAGCACAGGAGTTAAGTGATCCGAGAAAATGCATTGGTACAACGGAATTAAATTCCCCTTCTTAGAAGCTTCTTGAAACTTTTCTGACAGATCGAATAGATTTGCCCAATCATAAGAAATTGGAAAAACAACAAAATTAATCAAAGATACACTTTGTGCTTTGGGTGCTTAACAAACAGAAACATAAGATAAAGCAACATTAAAAGTCTTGTGTTTTCTGTAGTTATTGGTTCTAGCAAAAAGGAGTACTAAACTCAAGTCAAAGCAGTGTACCATAAGAAAGTGATCCCAATAAACCCATTTGGCTTGGCTTGGACAAGATCTTTCATGTTGAATTTCAAAACATGGAAAAAAAGCACATACGGTTTTATTTTCTTTCCCTCCAATTCTTAACATAAAGAAATTTCAAAAACTACCTCACCTTCCCTTTCTTCCCCTTCGATCTCTAACAAACCAAACAAATCATGTAATTCTCTTTGCCAAACCAAGCATTAACGTCAAATTGTATTAAAACGCTATTTCCTTCTCTCGTCTAGCAATATTAACAAGTCAAACAGCTGTAAAATACTCAAAAACTTATGGATTGCCCTGTCTTTTCCCCAAATTGTGACCTGAAAATGAAATTTTAATAGTATTGAGCTAGTGATCACAACTTCCATTTCTTTTTTTATTTCTCTAATTATTGCTAACAAAACAGGAGAGAAACATCAAGAAATTTAATTCATTATCATTTCACTCCCTAAATTTAATATAAGTTATGGATTTCATTTCCTTGGCATGAAATGTTGGAAAATTTTGGAGACGATAAATGCTAGCCCAATACATTGCAAACACAAGATTGAATCAATAAACTAAGACATGTTAAAAGCATTGTCCTTAAGAAAAGATTCTGCCCCTCTAGGATAATATCTTAGTGCAAACCATGCTTAATGGTGGGAGATAAGGGTGTACTCCCAAAAATAGAACCCTCAAACAAATATATAACATTTTATTCTTTAATGACAAGATAAAGTAACAATAAGGAGATTATCTTCCTTTTCTCCAAGTATTGTTGGCCTCCTTTTATACTATAAAATATTATGTCATCATTAAACATAAATTAATATCATTCTTAAGTTGACCATTAATATAAAATTTGTAAGCAACAAACAAATAATGACATAAGTTACAATATATAATGATCAATTAAATCATATTTTGTAACCAACAAATTAATAAAATACTAGTCACATTTTTAACACATATAAAGGTCAATTAATTAAGATGTGGTGTATTTGATATACACAAAATGTCTAACAATCTCCCTCTATTTCAAAATACACAAAATAGTTACCAAAATATCTTTTAGAATCCAATGTGTAGGCATTAGTGTTTTACAAGAATTTGGTGAAACATAAAATTTTTATGAACCGATGTTCCTTCTCATGAGTCAGGACTAGCTATTCGCAAGGAATTCTCTACAATTAAGTTGTGATGAGATTTGGCACTTGAATGGCCCTGTGCTTACTGGAATTCTTGAGTGCTCTAGAAATGTTTGCCTAAGCTCCCATGGACACCAACCCAATTTTGACACTCATATAGGTGAACCTCGATCAAGGGTATCCCAAAGTTTAAACACACCACCATGCAACACTTTGGACTATAGAGTTTATTAAGAGTATAAAAACTCATCCTATATTTACTACAGTTAAACACTATCTCACTATAGAAAGTAACACTACATATTTGGTTAATGTAAATAGTGCTACAAAACAAATGACTTATTTTTACCCATGTGAACCTACTTCATAGAATGCCCAATCACATAAACAGGGTTACCATCATTTTTGTCTTATGTTCTAGGCATAGTATTCTCTCCATCTAAGTCCAAATCACCAATATTTTTATTTAGTGATTTATGTAAGATATTTTAATCAAATTCAATTCTAATTTCATAAATCTAGTTCACAACACAAGTTTAAGTAATTGCATAATAACACAACTCAAACAAATTATGCACTTTTTTCATTTCTTTTAATTAATGGGAAGATATATCGATGGTTTATTAACCATTAGTCTCAAAACATGCCTTTATTTGACAATCAAAATATACTTTTTAAGGATAATTCATTTGATCAGTAAGGAAGACCAAGATACACAAATGCAATCTCAATTATAATTCATCTCCATAAAAGTAGAGGATTATTAGATGATAGTTCACTATGGTGCCTTTCAAAAACATATTAATTCTTTATAGGTAATTTATTAAATTTAAAATACCTAACAAGAAAGGTATATTTCTAATATACTTGTCTACCACTCATAGACCCAATCATATAAGGTCACTAATAGATTTGACACATCACATTGTGCAAGTTTTGATATTCGCATTTTATAATAAAATAATCAAATTAATTAGAAAACAAAAAACTAACAAGATTACTATGTGATAAAATAAAGCCAACATGTATATACATTTTCTAAAATAATTTGTTTCACTTGTATTTTTAAAATTAAAAAATAGAAGCATAAATAAATTAATTTTTTTATCACATTCCTGTTAGTATCAAAAATAAACCTTTAATTTGGTTAAATAATACAATGACAAAATCATATAACTGCAAATATACATTAACACAACATAGATAGTGTATATTATGAAAATTTACAAAATTTATCAGGTAAAATTTAATTACTCAAAAGATTTTGAGTTAAAAATAATATCAATAAATTATAGGGATCAAGACAAAGAATTATAAAACTATAATATTGAACATAAATACCCAAAAATTATATCAAAAAATATAAACTAACAAGAGATGAAGATCTCACAGATAATTTATATTTCAACTCAAACAACATTATCCCATCTTCCTTTTAACATAAGGATTCCACAGGCACTCATTTCAAATATCATAATTTTATTTGAAAAATCATATTTTTATCCCTACATCATATACTGTGTCATGTTTAAAATGTTATTCAACAAATATGACAATACATTTTTTTTTATTTCATGGATCCATATTAACTTTCTATCTCATATTCATGCATATCAAACATCAAAATAAAGCATCATAATATATAAAAATAAATATGACTTTGTGCCTCATGTACCTTAAACTTTTCACCCATATTACCAATGCTCAAATTCATTCATGGTACTTCCTATATATACCATCATTGATACCAATGGTTTTCTTCTTCAATATTAAATCTATTACACTCATCATTCATCAAAATAGATATTTTCCTTAAGATTGTTAAAAAAAATTTAAAATGATGGGTGCTAGCACAATAAATCACAAACACAAGATTGAATCTAGAGGAGGGCACATCCGAACCGAACCAATCAAAACCGACAATTTAAATCGGTTTGCATTGATTTAAAAATTTATTAGATCGGTTTCAATGAAAAAAAAACGCAATAATTAAATCAATTTTTGGATTAAGCTTATTTCAAACCAATCCAATCTAATAAATGAAAACAAAAATAAAATTTTATATAAAGTGATAATTTTTTATTTATTAAAAAATTTAAAATTTTATATTTGACAATTTTACATTTCATAAATTTGAAAATTTAAACTTCAAAATTTTTTAATAAACTTTTTAATTTGATTATTTTTGAATCTAGTGATAAATATAATTTGATATAAACTTGCAATCAGATTCACTTTTTAATCCTAAAAGTAAATATAATTTGATAAAATAATTGGATTTTATAATTATAATAATATTTTAGATTTAGACCCAAACAAATAATTCAAACTTATTCAAACTGACAATTATTAATTTAGATCAGTTCAAACTGGACCTTACTATCGAATTGAATCGGATTCACTTAAATTAAAACCAACAATTTTAGATCGGTTTGAATCGAATTTGCCCACCCCTAACTAAATCAATAAGCCAAGACATACTAAAAGTATTAACCTTAAAGAAAGATTCGACCCCTATAGGATAATATCCTGGTACAAATCATGCTTAATGGTGGTCTAACCTCCAGGATTTGATGGCTTGATTCTATCAAGATATACTCCTAAATATAGAATCCTGGAACAACTATATAGTGTTTTATTATTTAATGTCAAAATAGAGGTAACAATAAAGAAATTATCTCCTTTTTCTCCAAGTATTCATGGCCTTCTTTTATAATATAAGATATTATACCACCGTTAAACATAAATTAATATCATCATAATAGTGATCATTAATATAAAATTTGTAGCTAACAAATAAATAATGATATAAGTTACAATATATAATGATCAATTAGCACATAGTGTATTTTGAACCACACAAAACAACTATACTTGCATTTCTTTACTTTTATTTCAAATCCTCGCCAATTAAAAAGAAAGGTTTTCGACTAAGCTTATTTTGATTAATCTATCAAAAATCAAATCCACATCCAATTAATACTCCATGACTCCATTTCTCTCCTTGTCAGCCAATTCTCGCATCCAATCCAAACAAAATAATACAATCAATCCGTATCAAAAAACCAAACAGAAATTCAAATGAACACAACTCGAATTGCATACTTCGTTTTAAAATCTAGAACTACGAGCGAGTACCTAATGAAGGAGAGGCCGCGCATTTAAGCGTACGGAAACGGTAGCTAGAACTGCGCAGAGAGCGAGACCTTGGACTCCATTTTAGGCCAGCAACTGTGTCGTTCAAGTTAACGGAAATAATTCCAGAGAAACGAATAAAGGACGTTGGCTGAGGCCGTGCAACTGCTAGGGTTTTCATGTTCAAAGCATCCGTATGTATTGACTATCGACAGTGAGAATGACAATAATAAAAAGGAAGGAAAGAGCTGTGTGTGGAATCCAAGGTTTGAATTTGGACAGAAAAGAAACGGCTTTTGTTTTGTGTGGGAGTCTTTGATGACTACTGATCACTCAAAGCGGTGGCGCGTCCAAACAAAACGGAACCGCTATTGGTTACGTGGGCCTCAACTTTTCAGGTTGGGCTTTAATTCAAATTTTAAAAGACAGCGGATTCATTAAATCTGTAAATAAAATCAATTATAAAAAAAATAATTAACTATACAAATTGAATAATCTCCTCATTAATTAAATAATTCCCTCACTAAGAATGATCTCATTAAATTATTCTACTTAAAAGATTTTCTCATCTTTCATTGAGAAACGAATTTAAAGATTATATTTTTATACTTGTTAGCTCAAGAAAGTGTTTCCTGCAAATCCAGTCAGGTTCCGTTCCGTAATAGGGCAGTATAACAAATCAATTTGAAATGGCTAATGAAATTACAAGGCAAAACTGAACGGACTACTTGATCATTCTGTTCTGTACAGCCATTTCTATTCTAGACAATGCCAATTTCCAGCTTTTTGCAAGAACCAGCATATTTTATGCATCAGATATTCCGCGACTGCTCTTCATTTTTTCTACCGTGGTTACATGTGAGTACAATAATCTTGGAACTAAAACTTGTCATCAAGCTTGCCAAGACGGTGATCTGTAAAAAAACAATGAGAAAGTTCAAGTAATCAATGCTCTTAAGTAATACCAAACATCATTCTCTTTCCTTGATGTGGAAGAAAATCAAAAATATTAGTTTGACTCGAGTAATAGCTACCAAGTACCAACCTTTGTATTTGGCGTTGGTGGAACAGAGCAATGGATTTGCCAAGAGTGCGTACACTTTTTCAGCAGAATTACTGAAGGCAATTCCGAAAGAAACGAACTCCCTGTATAATTTACAAAAGAAACAACGGAATGCCTAAGGATACAAGCTAGGTAGTAAATATGTATATGTACACAACACATGAAAACAAAACGAAAGCTAGATTTTCTAGGTCCATGCCTGCAATGCAAAAGTGATGTCTGATTCATCAGCTTTTAGTGTTACTCTTTTCAACTTGTCTTCACGAGATTGACCCAGTTTGAGAAGCCCCTGCATTGAATTATATCCCAGCAACATTTTCACAATCTTAACCTAAATTTGGTGTAAAAAGAATCTTCTAATGAGGAACAAGCTCACACTGAACAACAAGTGTCTTTTAGTTACCTGGTCATGAAGCACTCGGCACATGCTCAAAAATTCCAAAGTTCCCACCGGTGGTATTAGAGATGTTTTGCAGATGTCCATGTATGATTTATTCAGCTGCATTCATGTGAAAAAAAAACTTAGATAATTATAAGTACAATATATTCTCCTACTCATTTTATGTCAAGCAAAACTAGATACACACCACCCCAACAGTTGTATCTTTCTTTCCTCCTCGGAAGAACTTCACAGCAGAGCAAAGTATAATCTGAAAGTAAAATGCCATTGTGATTTATGAGAAGAGTTAAAGCATTAGAAGAATCATAAGCTGCAACTACATTTTCATCACATACCAAAAAAATTATGTGTTTAGTGCAAACTTACTTGTTGATGTTGTGGAAGAGACTGTATGGTATCAACTATTGGTGATTTAAAAGTATTTGACAAAGCAATAGCCATGTGATCAACCCTCACCTGTAACATGACACCAACTTGTAACACAACATTGCAGATTTGTAATATAGTTGGAAAGTATTGTAGTTATAACTAGATACATGAATACAATGCTACTAGCAAGAAAACATCATGCCTGAGAATTAAAGAATTCAAAAGCTGCAGCTGCTTGTTGATCAAACAACCCTTGCTCTGCTGAAGCTGAGTTTATTCTGCTCGCAGATTCTCTCAACTCTGTTTCTAGCATCTCAATTGCACTCCTGGAATAAATTCAAGCACTCAGTTGAAAATATTGCATATCCTGTGGTGGTTAAGGCCAATTGTTTTCTTTGTACTGCATATTGTTTAGGACATCTGATGAAAATCTTCATTATGCTGCCATCTCTTTAATTTCTAACTGATTTAACTTGTACAATTTGAAACCTCAAACAGGTCAAAGCAAAAATTGGACTAGCATGTGCAAGAGACTGACCTGCAAACACTCAAAGCTTTACGCATGTCTCCAGATGCAGCAGCAACTTTCTGTGGTAATTTCAAAAGTCAGCATCAATAGTAACATGCCCAAACCAGAAAAGCAGAGATGATTAACTAGAGAACGTTAAGGTATAATGTATGATAACTCACTCTGGCACAAAGTTCCAATGCTTGTGGTTGAAACACAATGTAAGGAAGTGCCTGTTGTAAGATAATAACAGTTATGGTAAAAATTATAATCATTAAAACAAAAAGAGCATTCATATTCTCCTCTATTTTGAATATTATATTTGGGAAAAACCATTGAGAAGGAATGTTGAAGATATTGCATCTTTGATTATTTATCAGGCCAAACTTTGGTATATCTGTGCATAAACAAAACAAAAGCAGCATGGCAGTTTTATTGCAAAATGAAGGAATTACCATGAGCCTCTCCCGAAGTATTCTGATGATTTGATCTTTACTGTAAGCCCGAAAAGTAACAACAAGAGGTTTGCCTGGCCACAAGAAACATAAAACCAGCCAGTTAATACTCTTCTCCCAAACTACTGCTAATTTAAAATAGAGCATGGTGCCAATCTAAGGAGATATCCTGATAAATGAAGTATTTAGAAAATTGGTAACTTAAATAGTTAGCTAATTGAGATGTAGTCTAGGTAGAAATTTATGATTATTTCATATTGGAAGAATAAAATCAAATATTGACTCACAATTCATTGACTGAAGCCTTGGAAGAAAGCGATCTGCTAGGTCTATGGCATTTGCTATTCCTGTGAAAGGAAAAAGGTTATAAGCTCATACGTGAGACAATCTTAGTACAAGATAATGTAAGTAATAATTCTCATTCTAAACAATCCTACAGAAATTGAGAGAGATTATCCTTAAGATATTTTCCATAATGTACCTATCAGTATACATCTAGAAAATGGGAACGTTGTAAGCATGAAAAGATCATGGAGAACAGCTCGGTCTCTGGTAATCAAATAATCCAACTCATCTGCGATTATTATCCTGCAAAAAGCAAGATGTAGTTGAGGAGAGCAGTGCTTTTGGTAAAATGCATTTTCTATTTTGACAAATTATATCAAGTTGTTTAAAACAACCAATAAATCGATTCATCAATTCCAAATTATCTTGCTTATGCCATCCTGAATTATAGAAATAAACATCAGGCACCAATACACACGCATGTATAACATACTGTGCCCATAGCTTATGTCATGCAAAACCTGACAAGTAAATAGCAGAAACTGGGTATGATAGACACATTTTATTATAATCTAAGATTGAAATGTCTCTTACATCATCTTCATGCCAGATGACTGCTGCTTTTGAGAATACAGCTTTTGAAGATGTTGTAAAGCTGAAGTGGAGCCATTAAGTTTCTTTCTTGGTTGGAGATTAAAAAGAATCTGCCAAGGCAATCAACATTTCAACATTCATATCTGGAATTTTAATATTTGATAAATGTAATCACTCTTATCTGTACCTTGCTGAAAATTTCGGATGTATTTGTAAGAGAAGTACAATTCACAGTTAATACATCTAGACGCTGAAGACCTGCCTGCTAAAGAGGACGAGAATTACACAATAATTGATGTTCAGAATGAAGGACAACATAATACTGGAACAAACATAGGCAACATGGTAATAAGTATACTCGGCGTTGCAATGCTCCACAGAAGGAAAAACAACAAGTGGCTGTGATCACCAACCTCTTTAGCCCAATCAACCAAAGAATGCCTCACTTTCTCCAAGGACAACGATTTCCCAGTACCTGGACACCCACACACATACAAACTCCCAGCCTTCTCTTCTTCCAAATGTTTCTTACAGAACTCCAAAACCCTTTTCTGCTCGTCATCACGGCACACAACTGTAGACGGTGCAGTTGATACGTGCAGAGCCTCCTTAACCGCACTCATTTGCTCCACATCTAAAATAATAATTGCGCGTTACAACTGAATTATTCAATTTCCCAAATATCATGTACTCTTTGCTAGCAGACTTGTGTATCCCGTACAGAATTTCAACTATGAAACATTAATGATTAAACAATTAAGCGTAAAACTTTAATTAATAAAGCTTACCTTGGGGATTCCAGTTTGGTTTAGCTTTAAAACTGTCAGAAAGTTTCTTCTTAACAGGTGATTTGCGCGTGCTCACAAGTTTCTCATCTGGATCCTTTTCATTTCCCTGCATAATTCAAATACACCAAAAAGTGAATATAATTAATCAAATTAATACCAATTAGGTTGACTAGCATTGACTTATCGGGTAAATCTAATACTGTTTAGAGCTAAACCACTTACATTAGCCGCACTGTTTGGACTCGAATTGGCGCACCGACGAGGCGATTTCAATTTCATCGGTGTCGATGTTGGGCTCTTACGGTGGACGGCGGACTCATCAGATCTCAGCCTCCGCTTCTGAGGAGTTAAATCAGCGTTGGATCTGGTGATCTCACCGGTCTTTTCCGATTTCGCGGCCGTGATGGAATTGTGAACGGAGATGATAGGCATTGCTGGTAATCTCTCTCTCTCTCTCTTTTTCTTTGAAACTGGCCAAATGTGAGCATGGATTCCGAGCAAATTTCGTTTATATTTAAATAAAATAAAATTGCGGACAAATGGCTGGTTTTAGCGCGAAAATGCAACCATCACAAATTCGTCTCCCGCGCTCTCGTATTTTTTAGTTTCCGAAAGCAAAGGCACTCACAACTATGGGCTACCCTTAAAGATGTGATCGGGCGGGCCCCCATTTCCGGCTCATTATATATTTGGATTGCGTTGTCAATTTAAAATTTTAATTTATTAAATATATTATTTATATATTTTTATAAATTTAAAATTAATTTATATATTTAACCCACGTCAAAATGTGACATGAGTTGCTACCCACCCACAACCATCTCCTATTAATTGACATTTTGGCATCACTATAAACAAGTAAAACTTGTTAAGCAATAGTGTTTATCTATCTTCACACGTTATAGGAACAATGCATTGTGTTATTTGGCGTGAATCACGCGATTACTCTTAGATTGTCCTGCTTCACAACTTTATACCTCTCAAAAACAGTGGGTATGGACCAATTTTGCCATGCATCACATCGTATATGACATGTGTGTAGTATTCGTCCTTGGAATTGAGGTGGTGGGCATTTGCTAAAGATTATGCCATTTCAAAAAAGTCAGGATTCGAGAATTCAAAGAAGAATACATGACGATGAGGTTGAGAATAAGAGGGAAGAGAAAAAGACGATGATGATGACGATGAGAAGATAAGGATATTGATGTGGCGTTGGTGTCTGCATCTATCTGTCCGATCGTTACCCATGAGCATTGTAGGCACCTCCCGGCGTTTTCCTGCTGTTTTGCTTCTCTCTTTAATACCAACAACTCGCTCTCCACCAACGATCCCTCCCCTTCCAAATTCAATCCATTTCTTCTTCTTTCTAATTTCGATTCCCTTCTCAGATCGCCGGGCAAATTAATTACCACAACACAATATTTTCCATCAGTTCCAATGCACTTACTTTTTTTAATTGATACATTTAATATATACACATAATAAATAAAAATCATTGGTGGAGTCCGAATCCTTTCAATGCAAAGTGTGATCATTTGTTGTGTCAATTCATACTTCAAGGGCATATTTCTATTCATTCTATTAAGAAAAGAAGTTTAACTCTTTTCTCAATAGAATTGGACCAACCACCGAGCTAGTTAACTCTTCCTAATTGTAATGTGAAACCCGATTCTGCGGTGGAGGAGGATCGGATGGCTGAAACTAGAAGAGGAGCACATCAGCACGTGCATCATGTGAGCACTGTGCTCATTCTTGTAGACGTAATAATATTACACGTGATTCAAGGACGTAAATGAATTCTCTTGTGCCTTAGCGCAGTATAAGTAAGTGTACCATTAAGTGTATGTTGTCCACAGCTTGACAAAAGCAAAACGTGGCCTGGGGTTAACAATTAATGGCAATTTGGTAAAGTAATTGGACAACTGTTGCGTATTTATTGCATCCTACGCGTGACCACTTTGAAATGCTGGTGTTCATGAAAGTTGCAGCCATGATTGAGGTGTGAACGCCTTTTGTGGAGGAAAAACTGAGCCAAATGTCGAATGCAAAGATATTTCCAGTACTGTCTTTTGCCTTTCGAGCTCGTGAATAACGTTTTTGATACTTCGTTTCGATTTCCCACAGCCAAACAAACTGAAGTCAGTTATATATCTTCACTTATTGGTAATCAATACGATTACTTAAAAAGCAGGTTCATGACCCAGTAGGACAATTATTGAGAACCCCAGCAAATTTAAGAGGTTGCATGGCCCGTTCTGCTGCATGCATACGTCGAGCTTTTCGCTATCTCTTCCAGTTTAAGGGGTTTTAATTTCTGCTAGGTTAGAACAGTACCGGCAGCAGAGACTGTAATGAGATACATTACAAATTCGTATTGTACTTAAAGAAGTTTCTGCTACATAGAACGGAGATGAGACCGACAGACGTTTGGTGGTAACGGGTCATGGGTCATATTTAGAAAAGTGAGCTGACAATCTTTTAACTATGGCCCCAATTCAGAAAGGATTTGCCCGGACGATCGAAGCCTAACCCACATGAAAATGTTTCACATCCACCTGCTATTGTCGTTGAGAGCACTCATACTTGGTGTTCTCTTTCTAGTTTCCATTTGCATAATTGGTTCCTTCCTCCTGATTATTTCTCCTTAAAGCATGTAAATTGGCCTTTTCCTTTTGCAAGTATTCCTTTTTGTCACCTTATCTCTAGCCTTTTGTCTTGGAGTTTACGTCGCTAATTCCCTACAGAAAGCGATCTATCGTGTTATGCTTGCATGTATGTTTATGAATGCTTGCCTCTTTCATTTCATATCCATGTCACGGTTTAAGGGTGTGTTTGTTTTTAAAAATAGAAATAAATAATAAAAAAGAAGATAATAAGAAAGAAAATAATAAAAAATAATTTTTTTATTTATTTACACCATAAATTATTTATGAAGAAAATAATTACTCTTTACTTTAACAAAAATATCATTTATTTTTAAATTTATCAATATTTCTTAATAAATTAAAATTTTTAATTATTTTTTACTTTTAAAATTTAGTTGTAATTCTATTTTATTTAAAATAATTATTATAGTAAATATTCAACAGATATATTTTTCTAATATTCTTATTATAAATATTTGTGATATTAATTAATTATTTTTATATAAAAATACTAATTTTTATTAAAATATTTTATGCATTTTATAATCAAAAAATTAAATCAATTTCAACTTTTACTTTGAAATATAAAATATGATTATATTAATAATTAATTTTTATAGAATAAAAATTAAATTATTAAATAAATATAACTAGTTGTTTGAATTATGGTAAATATAAAATTATAAATTAATATAAATATAAAACATATAAAAAATATTTATAATTAGAATTATGATAAAATTAATGATAATTGTAGTTTATATGATGATATTAAAATTTTTTACAAAAATAAAACATTAGTATTGATACATTAATTTATAAGTAAAATAATTTTATGTTAATAATGTTAAAATAACTAGTTATTGAAAAATAATTATATAAAATTAATTAAAAATAAAAAATATAACAATTATATAAAGAACGGATAAATTTATTAATTTTAGAGAAAGGAATTGTGATTCTTTCATTTTAAGATTCTTATGGAATCCTTCCTCCAACCTTTTTTAATAAAAATAAATAAGGTAATATTGATTCTCTCCCCTATTTGTTATTGTTTCTCCGTATTTACGACACTTTACATCTACAAAAAAAAAGTCAAATAAATTCATAAATATGTTGCATTTTTATTTTTAATGAGAACTTATTTTAATAAAAAAATTAATAATAATTTCGATATTTTAAATATAAAAAATATATAAATTTTAGTAATTTTAAATTTATTATGAGAATATATTTTATTTAAAAGTTTTATTTTAAATTTAAAAATTACTTTTATTTATACGCGCAAGAGATGATAATAATTTACTAAATTGGTCATGCAAGGTTTCAATTCAAGTTATGTGCCGATGTTTGTTAGTTAACTTGTGAAATGGGATAAAAATTTTGAGATCAGGATGACACGTACACTGATTACATACTAAATGAAAGAAGAAGACTTGGAACATTATGGACAAACACTTCTTCCTCTATCATCGTCCCAATTAGATTACAAAATGTAAATACATAACTCAAATGCAGGTTTGTGGGTCAGTCAAGGTGACAATGGCTCGAACATTAATGTTAAACTTCAAATTTTCCATTGGAGCAATCACATCGCAAATCAATTTTCTTGACCTTAGAAAAAGGAAGAAGATCACCCAACGACAACAACTACTGCAAAGAGTTCTAGTCATTTGAGTTTATCCCCAGTTTGACAAATGCACTGAATTTGATACGCGATCGGAATAATCTTAATAGAATGAAACCGGGCAGATCCAGCATCGGTAGAAAAGAAATCAGATCATAGCTTCGGGAACAGCAGAACAGAGGAGAAGAAGAAGGGAAAAGCAAACATGACTTCTAAAGTTGCGCCAGCCTGTCTGGTGGCGTCATGTTTCTCTCGGCGCGGAATGATTGTCGCAGTGCAGTGCGGTGCGGTGCGGTGCGGTGCCAAAGCCAAACGAACCCTGCCTCTTAGCTCCATTGGCCAACTACGCCCGCGGGCCTATAGCTTTGAATTTAACCCTTTCCCCGCATCACAAGTGTTTCAACATCGACGGGGTTCAGAAATAAATCATCTTATCAAAATGTTAAGCAAACAAATTTGGTAATTTCGTTAACGCGCACACTACACATTTTCTTGTATTACAAATAAGAAAAGATAAGGTGTGATGGGTCCTATGATATTAGTTTACGGTCAACACAAATATGAGTAATTAACTTGATGCAAATTGCACGTTTATTCATAATTTTATGTGAAGATACGGTTATTGATGGTACTAAACTAGGAGTCTCAGTTGGAAAATGCTAGCCGTTGATTCTTAAACGGTGTCTCCATCACCAGTCCTGTTTCCTTCTCCCTTCTGATGTCAACGTTGAGCAAGCTGGCTTTACAGCTTTCGTCTTCTGAGCATTCGTTTTGGACCGTCGAAACCTTGCCTCTTTGGTTTGGCACTCGGCAGGATAATTTTCAATTTCTCTGTCTTCTTTCTAAATAAAAGAATATATTAGAAAATACAGATATTACCGAACCTGTCGTTTCATACCTTAATTGACCAAAACACCCCTAATTCATTTTCTTTCCTCAGCCGTACGTTATTATAATATTGTATATTACTTTAGATAGCAAAAAAAAACAAATCAAATTTGTATTTGGCAACAAATAAAGCAGCCTGTCAAAACGTGTTTTAATTTTACTAATTACATCTATTATTATTATTATTATTATAGAAATCAAATTAATCAAGTAGGATGATGAAGTAGAAAATAAGGTCATTATAGACATTTCATCAATATAGAATTGCGATTCAATTAGGCCAATTTGCAGGGTGATCACGTTAATGACCAACTTGGTGATGCGCGATTACTGTTAAATTAGTGTATGTTAGTACACAAAAATCATGCTCGAAAAGTGCTCTTTCGAAGGAGTTAAATACATCGCCTTAGCTCCGTTCCTTTTCTATAAAATCTAGGCGGACACGTATCAATAGATTGAAAGCAGAGTCGGTGTGATTCACGGTTTCGGTAAACGACGTTTTGCCTTTACCGAAACCATTTTATAAAAATTGTGGCCGGTGTGAACAGGCGGCGCGTCAACAACGACCAGATCAAATCTACGTCGTCCGTGAAGCGAGCCGCGAAAGAACGGAAATATCCAAGGTTGTTTCTAGGAACCGGCTGTTGACTCGCTAAACTCTCTAAAAACTATTAAACTCACCAACGAAGCAACCGGTTACCGGAACCACCCGTATTATATAGAACATAAACGGATCTCATTTTCCTTTTTAAAAAAAATCATATTCGTGTCTCAGATATGATTTATTCATTTATTATCTTCGTGTGTGTGTATATATAAGGACTCAGAGCTTCCATGTTTCTGATACAGTGAAGCTACGGTTCGTACTTCGCTTCTGGTGCTTCATCGGTTGGCTTAGCAGGAGCTTCATAGAGTAAAAGAAATTTGAAAATATCATTGAAGTCCGTTTTAATCCTACGTGAGTATTTCAATCATTGAAGTCCGTTTTAATCCTACGTGAGTATTTCAACGTACTTTCTCTAGATTTTTCTTTTCAGTGGGATCTACCTTTGATTTCTCGGTTTTCTTTGCTTGTTTAGCTGGTCTCGGTTTAATTTGATTTCCACAGATTTGACTGTTTATTTTCTTCAGTTTTCCTGGAAAACGGGTGGGAAAGCGAAGTGGTTGGCTTTTTTCTTTTTTCTTTTTTTTTGGGACTTATTTTGGTTCATTTTCAGGTTCATGGAGATAAAGGCGGGGACTTTTTTGGATCTGGTTTAAAAGGTCGCAATTTTTCTGTTTGGAGGAAGGGAAAATCGAAAGTCTCATTGTTTTTTGTAAATTTTCTCTTGGAATCTTTGAAAGATGGGCTTGAAAGCAGCAAACACGTGTTTGCATTGGTCACAGCCGAATCTTCCTCAGTCTCCATCTTCTTCACGAACCCTCACTTCTGCGATCTCTTCACCTTCCTCAAAAAGACGCATTCGTAGCGGCGCTGGAGCGCTCATGTGCCGCTACGTCCAAAGACTTGACCGATCAGCACTGTTTGGACTGCAATTAACGAAGCTTCACCGGTCTCGTTCTTGCGAGTACCGGAAATCAAGAAACCAGCACACTGTAAGAAGAACTTGCAGTGCCAACTTAGATGATTTCGAAGAAAGTGAAAGTAATAGTGACGATAACGCCGTGAATTCGGAATCAAAATCAATTTCTAATGCTAGAGATACCAACTGTGTGAATAACTCAGACAGTGACAGCTCTGTAGATCCTCCATGGGAAGATGAAATAATTCAGGCGAGCATTGAACGGAAGGCTAATAGCGTTGATCTTCCGCTTTCGCTTCGAATCATTAAGAGAAAGTTGCAATGGCAAGATGGATTTAGGGAAGCGGGGGAATCAGCTTACTGCTCTGTTAAAAAGGCCTTCTCATCTATGGTGTTTATAATCCGTGAGCTTCATAGCTTCACTTTACAAATGAGAGAAGTTCTTTTTTACGAAGATTTACAAGGAGTTCTTGTTCGTGTTCGGAAAGAGATGCACGCATCTTTTGTTTGGTTGTTTCAACAAGTATTTTCACATACACCTACTTTAATGGTGTATGTGATGATTCTGTTGGCAAATTTTACTGTATATTCTATGGCTTGTAACACTGCAATTGCAGCTGCTCCGCCGCCGGGCCATCATTCAGCCACAACAGAAACTGCTTCAGTGATTGAAATTCAGGACCAGAAGAGTAAAAAGTTTGATTCTTCATCAATCAACACGTTCTCAGTTTCTTCTTCTTCTTCAAGTGGGAAGACGACTTCAATTGGTGGTAACAATGGTGGCGGCGGGAAAACCCGTCCTGTTGCTGGCGGAACAGATGGTGACGGAGGTTTAGACCGGATGGACCATTTTAGAACGATTGTCCCGGACGGTGCTTCGCAGTTGTCATCTTTTGGTACAACTAGAGAGGCAGAGTCAGTGTCAGGGCAAGTGACTGAGGAAGAAGAATTCAGTTTATGGAATTCAATTGTTGATGAAGCTTCGGGAATGCAAGCTTCAATGAGAGATGAGGCTCTTGATCGAGAGACCATGCAGAAATTTGTTTCTCCTGTTACGGCCAAGATTGAAGCCGATGATTATGCAGATTATTTCAAAACAGAGCTGCTGTATCAAACAGGATTGGCACAAGAACCCAACAATTCTCTTCTTCTCGCCAACTATGCCCAGTTCCTTTACGTTGTTCCGCGTGACTATGACAGGTAAAAATCTTATTTGTTTCTAAATACATTCGTGCTGGATCTCCATCATTGATTCTAATGCCCAACTATTTCTCTGATTTATTAAGTTAATTCAGTTTAAATCACGAACTTTTAAGATGTTGAACCGAGTAGAGGTCAGGGCTTCTCCTGTTTTGCTCAGGAAAAAACGGTTTATGCCATTTGCGAACCTTGTCGTTTTGTTCATTTGTGGTTGAATGGGTTTTTGAATCTTCGAAAGAGAAGTGAATGGTGCGGTTTTCCCTACCATGGTAGTTATCATTTTATCTTCTGTCACATTATGGGCGTGACTGTACACGCTTCCACTGGAAAAAAGATCTCTCTTTATTTAACCTGTCTTAGACACGAAGCAATTGTTGACTTTGATTAGTCTTACAACATCGTAGTACAGCTCATGTTAGGTTGGAATAATAGAAGTTAGGTCGCCAGTTAAGCTTTTGCTTATGCTAGTTGTTGACTTGTTGTTTCTATTTGTGAATACAGAGCAGAAGAGTATTTCAAGAGAGCGATTGCGGCGGAGCCGCCGGATGCAGAGGCCTTGAGCAAATATGCAAGCTTTCTGTGGAAAGCGAGAAACGACTTATGCGAGGCTGAAGAAACCTTCTTAGAGGCCATTTCTGCTGATCCGACGAACTCTTATCATGCCGCTAATTATGCCCATTTTCTGTGGAACAGTGGTGGGGAAGACACGTGTTTTCCTCTCAGCCCCCCTGATGCCACCCAAGAAGGCTAATTCCAACATTTTCTTTTTCTTTTTTTCTTTTTTTTTAATAAAAAAAAAGAAAAAAAAATCTAGAAACAAAAACGAAAGGCACAAAGAAGACAGCCCAGCCCGCCAAAGCATGTCTCTGCACCCTCGTCTGATCTTTTTTCCTGGAATTTTATGATAAAAAGAAAAATATATGCACAAACAATGAGAGAGAAATTTTTTCCTTCTGATTTTTTAAAAATTAATTTCTTCGGATTGGGGAATATTCGGGAACTGGGTGTAGTGTAGGCATGAGGGAACGGAAGGGTTGCACGTGAGTGGGCAGGGGAGAGAGGCGACAGAGTGTTAAGGCACGCGAGGAGGGTTGGTTGCCTTTGCTGTCGAAAGCTAGTTGGCCCTTCGAACGTGGAGACGCCAACGGAGATGGGTAATAACGGTCGGTACTTGGTACTGCTAGCTGGCTAAGGTTTGGCATTTTGCTTTCTCTTTGCACAGTCTCGTCTTTTTCTGTTTTGGGGTACAATCACGTGACAGATTGTAATTTGACTTTTGTTAATACCTCTTTTTACAACTCAATATAAAAAGTGTAGCAAAGTTCCTCGTGCCCTTCTTGCAATATTAAAGCATATGGATATGGCCACGTTTCTTCCATTTTGATGCAAACACAGTCAGTATTGCATTAATAAGGAGTTAATAATTGAATCAAATAGCAAATCTGAACATGTTTGGAGAATCAAGAACCTGTCATGAATTCCTTAGCTGAAAAATTACAATCAAATGTACTAAAAGACTCGAACTTTGCACGTGGGGTTGTCAAATGCATTCAACACCATCCATCTGAAGCGGACACCGTCACTGGGGTGCAGGAAAAAGCAGATCATGCTTGCAGTTGGCAATTGTATTGTATGATTTTAAACCATTTACGCTTTTGCTTACATGGGTTTTACCTTAAAATTTCCAAACTCACGACTAATAATTAGAGGACTAAATGATTAAAGTTAATGAATACGCATGATTAAGATCTTCTAAATCTTCTGGTAACGCTCGTATTGATAACGGAGTTGTTGAATTCGCATCAAATTAAGCAATGCAATTAAGAGGGGCGATACATTAAAATATGCACGTGGTAAATAAAAAAGCATTTAAAAATACGCACGTGGGTAAATAAAAAGGATACTGATTGGATTGTATGTATATACGGAGGAAGCATTAATGGAGACTAATAGTTAACAGCATGGGATGCAATGCCATGCGCTGCAACGTACATAAATGGCAGCGTTTGGTCCTCCGGATTGAGTTTTGGAGCGTCTAGGAAAATGAAAAAGGTGACAATATTATATAAAATTTTAGCTTAAACAATTTTATTACATTAATATAAATAATATAATAAATTTAATTAATTAATAAAATATATTTATTTAAAATAATAAAATTTATTTTTATTTATAATTAATAAAATTATTTTTTTATTAATTAAATAATTTTATTATATTATCGTAATAAAATCACCTCCTTTAAATTTTTTTTATCCAAAAAAAACATTGTGATATTAACCTACTTTTCGTACTTTCATGGGTTCCTTTGCTCCTTGCCCATCAGTTGCCATCTCTCTCTCTCTCTCTCTCTCCTTCTTCGTCTGTACTGTGTCTCTAAATTCCCAAAATTTGTACAGTACGCAATGTTAGGAGTCAAACTTCAAATAATTGATCTGCTGCGGCCCAAAATGCTTGAGCCTGCAATGGACAACAACAATGGCCATTTAAGTTTATAAACGGCTTCAAAAATCGCAAAAGACTGAATTCAAACGTTACACAACTTAATAATAGCATTGTCCCCCCGATTAATCGAAAATAAAGGGGACTGATTTATTATTATCATTCATTCTTCATCCAGTTACAAATAGACACATTAATAATTTTACTGTATTTAGAATAATTATTATACAAATTAAAATATTAAAAATCACAAAAAATAAATAATAATAATAATACGTCAATTAAATTTAACAACGATGGATTTAAATTATCCATTAACACAATCAAAATCAGGGAGGGGGGTGGGGGGCTTGAAATGTACCTGAACAATTTGGTGGCCATAGGAGTAGTTGAAAGAAAAGCTTGCAATTCTCCTGAATTTCATCACCCTAATAATTGACATTAATTTTCATTAATGAATAGAGCACCCACAGTTTGCTGTGTTTTGTACATCTATGGTTTTTGATTATGCCATTGACATCCCAAATTTACCCTTCATTGGTTCGTGACAAATTGTTTTAGTTAGGGATAAACTGGTCTTGTAAACAAGTGCTAATCATACTTGGCCAAATTTGGGAGTTGCCCAATTCAGTATTAATTTTTATGAAACTTAATAAAAATTATTATTGATTAGGGGTTTGACAACGAACCCACTAATACCTCCATTTCATATTTACTTTTGTCCGGGAGAGGAAGCTCAGGAGTTACAGCCACTGGAGATTCTCAACTGTTGGATTCACCTCCTCATCAGCGGCTATTACGCCGTGTGGCACATTACAAGGCTGGGTATAAGCTTTTGTGTCTTGCTGCTGTTATGGGGTTTTCTTGCTGAGTATAGCAAGAGCAGAAGAATTAAATCACTAAAAGGTCTCCCTAAATTCAAGCGTGTTTCAATTCAACGCCTTTAATTGTCCTTTTCCTTTTCCTCTTTTCCGTTTAATCTTCGAGCTCGTTTCATGGAACCAGGAGGAGGAGGTGGCAGCAGTTTTAGGTATGGAAATTTACAAGGGAAGACTCGTATGCGTCGCCCGACTCCTCCCTTAACAGCCATAGACAGGTTCTTATTTGGTCAAAGCCATTTTTCACAGAAACAAATACAAAACAATGTGAAAAACAATGAAAGAGTTGCTTCATCAAATGGGTTGAGTGCTTTTCTTTCTTCTGGTGGTGCAATTGCTGCTGCTTATGGCAGCGAACTTTCGTGGACAAATACCCAGGAGTTTAGCTTCGTTGATGGCTTTTTCGCCAATGCTGAGTCTCTGAACTGGTCACAAGGCAGAAATCAAAACGTGCGTTCCAAAGAAGAATTCAGTGTTGCTGCCAAGAGTTTTCAAGTGATGGGAAAGAGAACTAAGAAAGACTCTTCTGCTGCTTTAATCAAGGGGCAGTGGACTGATGAAGAAGACAGGTGATAACATAACTGAATTGGGTTTATGTAAAGTTGTTTATTATCATTTTCTTTTATTTTGTTTACTCATCGTCGTTTGGTTCAGTTGACACTCAAATATGTTGGGGTTTTGTTGTTATGAAGGAAACTGATCAATCTGGTAAAGCAATATGGAGTCAGAAAATGGGCTCAAATAGCTGAAAACTTGGCTGGTAGAGCGGGAAAACAATGTCGCGAGAGATGGCACAATCATTTGCGCCCTGACATTAAGGTTTGTTTCTTAATCACTTCAGTTTGCCATGGTTATCAGCTTTGAAAATCCATTAATATGGGTATCTAGGAACTAAACTTTGCTCTAGATTTTAGAGTTTTTAAAGTTCCATGTGGTTTAGTCTGCATACGTATTGGATTCTCATTCAACATGAATGATTTTCTTTACTATTGAATAATAAGGATTGTCAATGATCTACATCTACCCAGGATTCCCCAGTTCTACTTCAGAACTTCTTGATTCGTAATTATATCTTGCGAGTCTTTTAAAATGGGAGCTAGGGTTTAGATTTACATGAGAAGCGCTTGCTGCATCTATTACTTGCCTATCTTTTCGGATCCAAAGTGACTAGGGTTTGTTTTTTTTGCTCACTGGTTAGAAAACTACACGGTTGGTTCCAAGGCCCTTTGCATTCTCTCACATTTCTTCTATCTAATCGTTACAAAATCTCACGCCTTCAGTCTTTAATTCCTGGAATTTTTTTTTAAAATCTCGTATATGATATGCAAATTTGCTCCTATAATTCGCTTGATTTTAGAATGAAATTGTATGCCATATTCTTCTTCTTGGTGGGTCTGTCGTTTGTTTCAGAAGGATAGCTGGAGTGAAGAAGAAGAGAGAATATTAGTTGAAGCTCATGCCAAAATTGGGAATCGATGGGCGGAGATTGCTAAACACATCCCTGGAAGAACTGAAAATTCGATAAAGAATCACTGGAATGCTACTAAAAGAAGGCAGAATTCAAGGAGAAAGCGCAAACAAACTGAAAAGCAAAAGGGAAAGCCACAATCGTCTTTGCTTCAAGACTACATAAGAAGCAAGAGTCTGATCGACACTTCTAAGTCCGCCAGCATAACGGGCGCCAGCCCAACTTGTTCGATATTATCAGAAGATGCCTCAACCCAATTCAGTTACTTTCTCGCCGAATTATCAGAATCCACCTCGGTTGATTCCCCGCCATTCATGGCTGAAACATACGACGAAGAACTTGTTTTCATGCAAAATTTCTTTGCCAGCAATCACGGTCGGCCGTCCACTGAACATGAAGGTACCACAAATCTCACCAGGACAGCTGCATTTCATCACGATTACCTCAGGAATTGTGATCAGCAGCTCACTGATGTTACTGATCAAAGCAGTTTCTCTTCTTCCACACTAAACCAGACCATGTGCACTAATGGCCTTCAAGCGAAGGAAACTCCCACCACTCACCTGTATTCTGATCTCTATCTGTCTTGTCTCTTGAATGGAACTGCCATTCCTTCATCATCTTCCATAGAATGCGAGTGCAGGAACATGGACATGGACTCGGAATTGGGAGATCATCAAGCGGCCTTTTCTAATGGGATAAAAGAGATGGATTTGATAGAGATGGTTTCTTCTTACTCAGTTCTCTAGATAAATTTTCACTTTGCATTTGTGTCTAAACAGGTTAACCTTTCTGATAATGTGAGATATTACAAGAGCAGTTAAAAATATAATTTGGTTTGTTCTTTCTCAGGGAAGGGAGCTGAGCGTTTCTTTTTATTGAAACGGCAATGCATAACTTGCTAGCTTGCGAACAAATGGTGCCTGTTTATAGATGAACTGAAAGTTGTTTCATGTGGAGTGGGCCTCTATTTACTTCATTTCTGTTTTTGTCTTTTTCTTTGCTTTTCTCGACAATTTCTGATTCTTTGAACGTTTTTCTAACGAAAGTTTTCGGTCCGACGTTGAAGATGGGAAGGAAATAGCAGATAATCTAATCCATACTAGTTTATCAATGTTCTCAACAAAAGAACAAAATTTTCTGGTTTCTTCATCAAATATTAATTTTCCAAAAAGAATACATGTTCCAAAATTAATATAAATTTAAAGGCACATTGATCAATATATTGGTATATCCGACCAATTTATATATATATATATATGGTAATGCTTGAATCAGGACATTTTGGCCCTGGCGAAGAATATTCCAGCAAAAAGACCTGACAGAGTTGATGCATAGATAGACTGGTTAGAATATTATGAAAATGGAACACGTACACATTAATTCATGGCGGGCAAAGCTAATGTTTTGATTGTTACCAAAGAGTATGCTGAAAATGTTTGGTAAACGGAGCGGAACTTTGAATAACGCTAAACCAGCAATCGATATCGGAATCTTGTTCAAGGAACCCACCAAACTGTAAGAACAGTAACAATTTCAAAAAGAAGCACTACTCTTGAATTCTGCCACTCAAACAGACACACAAGCAATTAATAACCTGTAAGTTGTCGGCCCAGTTTGGCGTAGAAACCACATAGAGGTGAAGCTAATAGCAAGTCCAAGCAATCCACTGGCTGTTGCAACTAACCAGAACATTGGCAATCGAATTACATCCCTGCAAATAATAACCACAGACCTTATGATTAATTCGGAAAATGATGCTTTACATGAAAGGAAAAGCATCCAAATAAAAGTCAGATTAAGACATTCACTTACACGTTCATTACATATTTCCATTCATCAAATATGAGAATCAAGAAGATGGCGAAGGGAAGAGACAATAAATTGTTCAACAACACCATTGAAACCTCATTCAGAGATCCTGATCTTGTTGCCGGCTTTGCTTTGTCCATCACACCCCGGAGCGTAAGCTGACATAACGTGCAAATGATGTTACATGCTAGTTGGCAATTGTAAAATTACAAAGAGATTATTAAAATTGACGTGTCTTTGAAACAAAATCTTAAGCTCAGTGAATGCTCTACTAAGTATACAGAGTAGCTTGCTGTTAAAGCGCAATTGATAATCTGCCAAGCATATCCCGTTCCATCATAGGAGAGATCTGTGATACCACCACTTATAGCAGAGATAATCTGCAGAGTATGAAGACATTTTAGCACAAGGTGCAGTCCACACTCAAAAATATCAACACAGAAGGATAAAGAATAGCTTTTACCATTAAAAACATAGCAGCCCATACTTTCTGATTCTGACGTTTCCGAAACAGATACAGTTCTCCAGCTGCTGTTATAATATTTGTCACATTCTTCAGAATGGTCACCATTGCAATGTTTATGTATTTCAAACTGAAAAGAAACATGCAGCATAGAATATTTAGCAGATAATAAGCTTCTGTTGTTCTAAACGTTAGGCCCAGTTGGCTTGAATGATGGACATGCAATTAAGAAGGTGCAGTTCATATCTTACCTATACATGCCAGAAACAAGCATGCCGACAAAGATTAAATTGATAGGAATCCAAAGCTTAATCAGCTTCCAATTTAGCTTTTCTACTGATATTGCTCCGCAGAACCCGAACACGACAACGACTAGAGTACTGATCAAATTCTGCAATGAAGAACGGGGAAAAAAACGGAACTTTCTTCATTGCTGAACTAATAAGAGGATGCTTTTGCTAATGGTTGACTAAACATATGAAATTGGGACGCAGACGAGTAACATACTTGATAAAACGTCAATGATATCCCAGCGTTAAAGTTATAACTTGACAGAACAACTTTGTTCAGCAATATCATGCTGCAAGAAGAGATACAGTAAGCTGTTCCGGACAGAAGAGGCCCAGATTTTACTGCAGATGCATGCTCTCGCTTTTCGTCCCCGTCAACTTGAAGATTGAAACTACCATTGAGTGCAACTCGACTCCCTCTAAAGAACCTGTATGGTTTAAGTAAACAGACTTTGTGACACTACAAAGAGAGGGCAGCAATATTGTTCCAAGCTAAATACAATTGTGAAGATCAGATTTCTGTTTCAACTCATTGATTTCACCTGTCACTCAATCCTCTATGTTCAGCATTTGTTGCAATATTGCTTATTGCCCCGTATCCTTGCTTTTGAATGCCATCAAGCATCCTGTATAAGCCAATGCTAATTTCACCCAGTGTCACTTTCCCATTCGGAAAGCTTGTTGATTGCTCCTCGGAATCACTATGGATAACCACATCAAGCTTGAGATCAGACATTTTGCCAACCTGAAAATAGGCAAATAAAAGAAACTTAAAACAAGCAAAAATCAAGTCTTATTAAAAGGGTTTCAAAAAAGAATACATTCATCAAGTTTTGAAACCTTTCCAACCAATTTTCACTGAATCAATCGCGGAGACTGAGAATAAATAAAGCACAAAATTCTTACCCTTTTAGTTCGCGGTGACAACAAGTTCTACCAAGAAAAATTTATTCTCTTTTCAAAATAAACAATCATTCTCAAGTCCGTTGCCTGGAGAAAGGACTAGAAAGTACGGTAGAAAACAAATAGGTGGCAAAGGGCAAAGAGAACGAGAGTGAATGATTTTTTGAGAAGCACGCAAAGGGAAGCGAAAGGAGTGGATCTAAAATTTGATGGGTACGAATAAAAAACAATTAGAGAACTGAATGGGTATCAGTGTAGATTAAGAGAGAGGGACCGTCCAAAGAGTTTAATATATTTGAGATTGGGACTGTTTTCGAGGTTTCTTCGATGTCAAAATGATCCGTTAATGGTTCGAACGGGTAAAGAGAAGGAAACTGGTATCAAAAGCAAAGTTGACGGAAATAATGCAATGCAAGTTTGAATAGGTAAGCATTTTTGGCGGAAAATATGGCTTCTTGTCACAGAAATGCAGGTGGGCCTTATGGATGTAGGCGGTTTGATTCTGTTCAACAGCCCAAGTCCTAGATATCTTTTCTCGTTTGGTTAATTTTCTTCAGGATTCCAGGATCAGCCCAACTGTCTTGTGTCATATGAAGAAAGTAGGGACTCGTACAATCAGGTTTGGACAAGGCGACTTCTAGGACTTTACAGGCCCAGATAACAATTCAGGACGTTGCCCTTTATTCGATTATCGGCCCCCGAGCATGTTCCGCTTCAGATTTATTCAAATAGCGAGAGTTCAAGAAGTACAACTCCACCCAGCCAGGACCCAGCCTGAAGCCGACAATTGCGGCCCGACGCATAATTACCCTTTTAAGAATAACCTCTTTTTACTTTATTTTTTAAAAAATATATTTAACAAATACTTCCTTTTATTCGTATTTTATGTTAATTAAAAAAAATTTCTATCTATTTTTACTCGACAGTTCAACTCAATATAATTTAAATTTTAATTTACTCGACAATTCTAAAAAATTAAATAAAACTACAACACACTCAACACACAGGAGTGTATACTTTTGAATTGGAATCAGAGTGTAGATAAGTTTTTTAAAAAATTAGTTGTTTGATTTTGATTTGGAGAAATTAAAATCGACAAATTTTGCTTTTTGATTTTTTTGTTTAGGACTTGGTCTCAAAACGATAAAATTAAATTGATATAATTATTTTAAAATTTAAAATTTATTTTTATTAATAAATAATAATTAATCATTCATTTAAATTTAATTCGTATAAAATTTTTTAAAAAAATTTAATTCTTAACATTAAAAAAATATTTATTTTTTAATTTAACTTAAAATTAATGAACTAAATTGGATTAAAACTTGCATTAGAACTTATAATATAAATTATTTTATCATAAAATTAAATTAATATTCAAATCAAAATTAATCCGTTTAGATTTTACTATAAATTTAATCTAAACTAATATTAGATAGCGGTTCTGCACTGGAATTATCTAATATTTATCTTCTATATTCAACTTATCGTACGGTTACAGGCATCTCATAGTGTCATGACAATCACAGCCCCATTAATTGTGTATGGAATCAAGGCGAAGCAGGGCAGGCATGGGCCCATCAATTGGGACCCACATCAAGAACCTTCAATCACATCATACGCCCAGCAGTGGGGCTGCGTCTGTCTGTCTGTCTGTCTGTCTGTCATCACAGACAAATTCTACGACAGAAGCTCCATCGAAAACTCCACAGCATAATCGAAAGCGCAAGATTACACACAGATTAATATTTTGTCGACGGGTAACATAACACACACACACACTCACACCATTATCACACGGCGTACACAATCACAAAGCAAGGAAGCACGGCCCTTGGATTAAAAACTAAGAGCTCCTCGTCGTCGATTTTTTTGTGGACCCCACCAGCACCCCTCCCGACGACTGAGTCAAACCCACCATCCTCCTTGGATATGTCCACATCATCGTCGGCATCGCATCCGACCCTACCCGCTACGACCCGGCATACCAGCATAGCGCGTTTTACGTTCATGAATCTGAACTCCTCTTCGATCTCGTCCGGAATCGCCAAGTGGGCTCTCCAGCTAGTAGATAGAGTAGAAATTCCGTCCAATTTGGGAGAGAACCCGGATTTTACTATCCCACAAACACTGCAATAGTGCTGGTTACAAATGCTAGAAGTCCCATTAAGTCCCAAATCACAGAGAAAGGTAGAGCAGTAAAATCTCAAAAGCTCGTTACCGTCGGCCATACACCTCTCGTCTCGTTTACGCTCGACACCGTTTCTTGCAGCTTTGGCCTTGACCAGTTCTCTGTACTCTTCGAATCTAGATAGTATTTTTGGACTGTTATGGATCTTCAAAATTCGATGTATTTCAGGGTTCTTGTCTTTGTTGGACCAACCCGTCTTGAATATGATATTGACAATATTCTTGCTCGAATCGCCATCGATGAGCTCTGATACAGCATGTTTGATAGCTTGATGTTGTTGAAGCAGTTGGGGTTTCTGAAAAATCTCACCACAGGCTGTGCATGCAAAGATATCGTTACGCAGAGGGAAGAACGGGTTGGGATCAGATGAAATATCGGATTCTGTGCATGAATTCGATTGTTTGACAGGTAGAGGTATGTCTGATATTTGAGTTTGATCAGGTGTGATCATGGACACTGCTGAATGTTGAGATGATCTCGCGGAGGTTAAAGTCGGCGTTGAGGGACTTGTTTGGTTACTGTTTTTGCAGGTTTTGGAGCAAGAGAAGACATTTTTGATACGAGACCAAGAAGAGGAGAGAGCTTTGTGGGGTTTAACACGAGATGGAGATAGAGATGAATTAGCAGAGAGAGGAGAGGGTTTTCGTTTCTTTCTGCCTGGTGGTTGATTATTGGCTGTGAAAATGAAGCAACCCAAGTGAATGAGGAGGAGGAGAAAGAGAGAAAAGAACTTGTTGAAGAATGATCCTATGCTTATTGTGGCCATCGGTGTAGAAGCTTGAGCTCTGGTATTTTCGGCTAGGGCATCAAAGAGTCATTGTTGCTGAGAGACAGAAGATGGCAGTGAATGATGAAAGAAGAAAGGAAAAGGAGAGAGGAAGGGAAGAACGTAAAGTTAGCTGTCGCAGTTGTGATCGCATAGAAGAATAAAGTTGAAAGAGTGATTGTCACGCAACTTCATGGCACATTGGCATCTATCTGTGTGTGTGTGTGTGTATATAACAAACATTAACATGATCTGTATGTTAATTTGTCTTCATCGTGGGATGAGAACAGTATATCTTTCATCCACAGAAGAAATACTATACATCTAGCCACGATTGATATTACTAGGAATGTCATTATATTTAGACTTCAACAGGAATTAAGCAAGCAAGTGTAATGGAGTTTGCATGTGAAGTCCTCTGTTTAAGGTGATGACGATGTTGATGCCATAGCTTAAAATCTTGGATTGAAAATTACAGAACGTAATCTTGAATTCTTAGCCATGACTTGCACGCGGCTCCACGCACGTGCATGATTATTAGTAAACATTATTCGGGTTCTCATTTCTTTCTCACCATCTCTCAAGGGGAATCGGATGCCTGCCTGCCTGCACCACTTCTATTGTTCTGTCCATTTTCAGATTTACTACTTCTGCTTCCTTCCAACATGAATGAATACATAGCACATGATTCTGTCTAATCGCCTACCTCTGCTCTTCTTTTACTTTGTTACTAATTAATACAAGGGGCTTTGAAAGTTTTCCGTTCTTACAGTAACATATATAAACTTGCTTAATTACCCATTCACGGGCAAGGGCAATATCTATCTTGGATGTTTTATAACAATAGGTTGTTTTCAGAATTATAATGCGAGACACATGATCTTGCGAGGCTTTGATCTGTCGCTTTCTGGGTGGGCCACCTATTTTCTTCTCTTCCAGTGATAAAAATTCTGATGATCCCTCCGTCATTTCCGTTCGCTAATTTCTTTAAATATAACGTGTTCGGTTGCTTGAGGTCAGATTAGCACCCGACCTGGGCCAGCCTCGTTACGTGCTTTTAACCCTAGTGATCAAATTGATGGGCAAAGAATTTCTAAACTAATTTTTTTTAAAAAAAATTTATAAATAATATATAATTATATTTAAATTTATTTATAATATATTTTATGTATTTGATATTTAAAAATTTTAATTTATAAATTATTTTTTAAAATTTTTATTAATATTTTAAATTTATTTTGTATGTATTTTAAATTTTACATCAATTATTATAATTTTTATTTTTGATGATTATTTTAAATTTATATTAATAATTTTAAATTATTTAGTATATATTTTAAAATTTACATTTTAAAATATAAAATATATTAAATATGTATTAACAATATTCTGACCTAATACATGGTATATATGTGATGTTAGTAGGATCAAGGAATTCTTTTGAAAAACCCAATATTAATATTAATTAACTTTTAATTAATCTCTTAACCTTGTGACCAAATTGTGTCGTGCATCACATCACATTCAATGAGAGGTGCACCTCTCACTTCTCTGGTTTAGAACAAGATTAGGGTTTCTTTGCTACATGTTTTACAGAATTACCTACTAAATCTGCAGTATTAAAAAGGCTGCCGATACTGCTGAGTTGAAGAAACACTAATGTTCATTGAAGACTTGGGACTTATTAGCTTTCTAGATTGGTGGCCATTTTAATAATGCACATGAATTTTGAAGAATGATAGGAGTGGGGGATAACATCGACGACAGTTCATGTATACTTACTACGTGGCTTCATTTATTCATTCCAGTATGATACTTGGCATGCCAGGTGGTGCATGCGGCCACCATTTTTGTGCCCTAACCTTGCATTCATTCATATGTGTTACGTATGTCTACTGCCAAATATGTGGCAGGAGTTTCACGTTGACATGAGAGTAAATTTGGAGTCTGTTTTTTGATCATATATTCTCGATTGAATTATTGTGACTGACAATTCCACAACACTTAACAGTGAATGAATTGTCATTTTCCCTTTGCGGTCTTCATGCCTACCATAGATAAGATTATTCAATCAAATCATCCAACGCATACCCATATCGTAAATGCCATGCATATCATCATGACATTACAGACTTACTATACAATGTCATACATGCAGACATACATACATCCGCATATGTAATCGAGGCATCAAGTAACGCATGGTTTGAGCATCATGAATATCCAGAAGCTTCATTATTATCACATTTCTTTTCTCTCGTGCATGTAATGGTGGCAAGAAGCAACTGTGTAGCTGCCTTGAGTAATAAGTCTCATCAGTTTTCAGTCCAATACATGTAGTAAAAAGCATGGGGCATCATCTACAAGTATAATTGATGATACAGGCTTTTAAGCTGCACGCCCGCATTAAAATTGTTTATATTCATGATTATACAACTGGGAATTAATACATATGGGCCATCAAACCTATTACTGGTAATCTCTTAAAGAGATTTGAGTATTCATCTCTCTCTCTCTCTCTCTCTCTCTATATATATATATATATATTAAATAGAGAGTTGTATTGTCGATTGCTGACCCAGAAATAAGTTGTTGTATAATATTATTCATTTGATAATTATATCGTCTTCTGCCAATTATAATTCACAAATTTGGATCGTGCAAATGAGTCGGATAGAAAATTACTAAACTAGGCCTTAGCCCTTTCATAGCAAGCCCAAAAGATTGTTTAGAAGCTCAAGAGGCCCAAATACTTTATTTCAGCGTTGAAGCCCATAAAGTGTGGTCCAAACTGATCAAAAAACAAGCCCATACAATTCTATATAAAATAATCAAAAGCCGATAACTGAATTTGTTTTCTGTTATTCCTTTGACAATCCAATCCTCCCCATCCATCCCCCACGTATCCTCCATTCTTGAGACCTTTAAAAAAATCTTCAATCTGGGCGAATCCTTGAACAATTTCACTCTGTCACGCCATGAGCGCGGGAACTTTTTTATACTCTCCTTTTATCCGAGCTCCGCCCGATTTCTCCGCCCGTAATAAAGTATTGCGGGCGGAACTTCAGCCGAGGGGCCCGTGTCAGCTTCATCTTCGAGTTCGGGTTCACTCCAGGGAAAGCAGTTGTTCGTTTTGAGTCTCGGATCGGGATGTGAAGTCGGATTCCTATAATGTATCGGAAGAATCGGTGAAGTTTGAGGAGGCACTAAACGATATCGTCTTGAGGAGTGAGGACGTGGACCTGGATTTGGAGAGCTCGGTTTCGTGGTGGGAGCAATTCCCGAAACGTTGGGCTATCGTAGTTTTGTGCTTTTCTTCTTTCTTGCTTTGCAATATGGACAGAGTAAGTGTTTTTTTTTATATTGTTCAACAAATGAAATACAGAAATTATGCACTTCACACTCGAATTGTAAGGTATATCAAAAGTTCTACAAACAGCAACTTCAATAAATGAAACATAAAAATAAAGAACATGAAATGAACAAGAAATGATGATGATTTGCAAAACAGAGCAAGAATTACGGTCGCCTACATCCATGAACAAAAACAAGCAAAATTTTTATTGATTGATAACCGAAAAATGCACAAGAATTCCCTAAACTAGTTGCTTCTTTTCTTTGTCTAATCTCTAGCAAAAATACTCAAGAATACAACCTTTTTGCAGAACACAAGAAAAACAGTCCCTTTCCTTATGCTTCCCCTGCTCACTCATGCGCATTAAGTATCTATTTATATTTGATTGTTGAGCTTTGTTCATTTTTGATCTTGAAATCTTGAAGCCAGCTGTAACTTCCTGCAATTATATCTTGCCAGCTAGACTAACTACCTAACTGTTTTAACTAACTACAACTAACATTGTAACCATCCCTTCAGTAAGCTTATAGCTTCTTCATTAAATGTTGTCCTTTTTTTTTCTTTTTCTTTAAGTTCTGATATGTATAAAATGTGTTGGTTCAGTTGTGCTATCTGTGTCATTGACAAGCAGTTTTCATGTTGATATAAAACTTGTATTTGAAAATGGGAAATTAATCCTCTAGTTTTAGGCAATTGCTTGTACATCTTAACTGGCATTGAAGGATTTTTATTATATTATTATCAATATTATTATTTTTCCTCCAATTAATTTTAGTCTGCGTTGGCAACTTTGAATAGATTTCATGTGGCGGGTAAATATGAGCATTGCCATACTTCCCATGTCGGCTGAGTTTAATTGGAATCCAGGAACTGTTGGTTTGATACAGTCATCTTTTTTCTGGGGTTACCTCCTTAATCAGGTAATTTCGTTTTCCCATTTTTGTAACTGTCATTTACTTTTGGCATACAGCTCGAGTTTTTCTCAATGTATGTGCCAGTACGCTATTGCATCCATGACTTAAGATCAGGCATTTAGGTTCATTTTATAAGCCTTTAGTTCAGGCCAGTGCTAATATGTAGTTCCTACTTGTTGTTCGTGCTTTAGGTTCATTGCGTACTGATCTTATCCAAATTATATTTCTTCGGTAATATGAAGGGAAATTCTTTGAAATGGGATTGCAGGATAAGGTTTCTTTTATCAGGTTCAAAGCCAGATTGGAATGGTCATTCCTTTGTTGGTTGTGAGCTCAGTTAGTTGTTTTCTCTTCAGGGTGTTGCTATGCCTGCTATGCATAATATTCTGTTCAAATGGGTTCCTGTAGCAGAGAGAAGTAGATCATTAGCTCTGGTGTACAGTGGGATGTACCTCGGATCAGTTACTGGCCTTGCCTTTTTGCCTTTCTTGATACATCAATTTGGATGGCCATCTGTTTTTTACTGCTTCGGTTCTTTGGGTGCAGTTTGGTTTGCTGTGTGGCTAAACAAGGTAATTGTCACTACCATTGGTGAACTATAATGGCTTTTTGATGGACATGCTTCTTTCATTGAGATTCTCAGGTTTCTTGAGTTATTATGTCTTATCTATGAAACTCATGGCATTTAATGCATTTGGCTGATAGTGGGGATTATTTTCTTATCAGGAATTTAATTTCCTTTCAATGGGAGGATAATCATCATCTTATAGAAGTGTTCACTCTTGTCCAAGTATGGTATATCTATAGGTCACCTTTTCTGTTCTCTGTGCATTATGCCTATAGTTCACCTCTTGAGGATCCTCAACTGAGACCTGAGGAGAAGAAGCCAGTTGTTACAAGCTCTGCATTAAAAGAACCTGTTAAGACAATACCTTGGGGATTAATCTTGTCAAAACCACCTGTATGGGCTCTTGTAGGTTGTCACTTTTGTCACAATTGGGGGACATTAATTCTTCTTACATGGATGCCAACATACTATAACCAAGTGAGTTTTTCTGCTGGCCGTAAACTAGCATGCACTGCTAGAATTGTTACTTGAAGTCTACAAATTTTACTAAATTGCAAGTCATTCATTGTTATTTCACGTGACTCAAAATGCCTGGCTTGTTTATTGCCTACCTAATGAATTTCTGGGCACTGTGGATTGTGATGATAGAGGATTACAAATTCAGTTTTGACAACCTGATGTTTGTCTTCTGACATAGCAGTGAAACTTCTGGTTTTTGCTTATAACTTTTTGTTACAATCATTTTGAAACCTAGAAGTGCATATAACATTGAATTCTTCCTCATTAAGATACAATAAATGTAAACTTTAATTTCCTTCATATCCTTTCATAGATTGTTGCTGCTGTCCATAATATTGATAGAATCAACTTCTTATTTTGATGCCACCGTAGGTCTTGAAGTTCAATCTTACAGAATCTGGGCTTTTCTGCGTTTTACCCTGGCTTACTATGGCATTTTCTGCAAATGCCGCTGGGTGGATTGCAGATACCCTTGTGAGCAAGGGCTTACCTGCAACGACTGTTCGAAAGGTATCACACATGTTTCTTAGGGTTTGTATTATTTTGCATCAATATTTTCCTTGCCTATGGAGTTATTCACCAGAAATTTTTCTTCAAAGAATCATTTATAAATTTTTTGGCATTTCTTTTATAGCCCATAATGGCTTGAACTTGTCTGATGGATTGTTAAATTCAACACCTGACTCAAAGGAATACATCCCAGTTTGTTACTAATAGGGGGGTGAACTATTCCTATCTTATTTTCCCCTTCCATCCTTCATGCCTCTCTCTATTGAACAACAGCTTCAGAATATCAAAAAGAAATAAGATGATTACTCTGTTCATCTCTTTCAGTTTCTATAAGCTGCACCAAGTCGCCTCCTTCCTTTCTGCTAAGGGCAGTCCTTTCTAATGCTTTCTTGGTTCAACTCACAGTTGAATGAATGTTCTATGTGTTCTATTTTTCAGATTATGCAATCAATTGGATTTCTTGGCCCTCCTTTCTTCCTAACTCAGTTGAGTCATGTTAATTCTCCTGCGATGGCTGTTTTGTGCATGGCATGCGGTCAGGTTTGAATTGTATACTTGTTAAAACTTTAGTTTTGATAGCTTTAGGAATGGGGATGGTTTAAAACATGGAATATTCCTTTCTGTACAAGAAACTTTTCATCTGACAGAATAGATCTAGGTGACAGGTGCTTAGATCTCTAGTATATTTTATTATGTAATACTATCTACAATAATTATTAGAATCTTTATATAGTTATGTCTCCTTTATATGATTAAGGTTTGCCAGTGTGGTCTATATTTCTTTTCGTTATCTAATTCTATTTTTGTAAGTACTGTAAGTTTTTGGAAACTATCTAGAGCTGATTATTCCACACATCAATTCATTGAGAGAAAAATATTGTTTGGAAGCATATATTATATGGTATTTGTTTCCTTGTTTTTTAGGTTAAATGTAGCTATTATTTAATGAATTTCTTTTCCTTTTCATGAACGGGGAACTGATGCTTTCTCACAGTCTGGTTTATATTCAAACCATCAGGATATTGCCCCTCGTTATTCTGTGAGTATTATTTCTTTTGATTGCATTGAAGCCTTTGAGTTACTGATTTCTAGTGCTTGAAAGGTGACTAAAAATATATTTTTTTCTAATGTATATTAATTACATTCAACACTGCAAAAAACTATTTTTAAATATGTTGCTTTCATTTTGGCACTATAAAGTGCGAACACTGCTTTCCAGAGGAAAAACCAACAAATTTATCATTTTCTTTGTAAATATGTTTTCAGGGTGTATTGCTTGGTCTATCAAATACTGCAGGAGTTCTGGCAGGGGTCTTTGGAACTGCAGCAACTGGCTATATCCTGCAACATGGTTAAAAGTCCCCTTTTCACTTTTAAGTTTCTAGTAATTTGAATGTTAACATTCTTAAAAGTGAAAAAAGAGAAGGAAGAAAACGGTGAATCAAAACATAAATACATGGGTTAACTATCTGAGCACATAACAAAAGTTCAAAAACTAGGCAGAAATCTGGGCCACATTTTTACTGCAAAACTATTATTCCAGATATGGTTGATTAGATTTACTTGATTATTGTCTGTGCCAAGCGTTCACGGTTGGGTGAGCTGGTCTAAGGGGCTAAAAATTCGGCCCATTTAAGCTGTTGATAGCCAAAGTCTGTATTGTGAGTTTGAGTTGTTTTCATTTTACTGTATCTTAGCCTTGTTGGGAGTAGTTTTGTGTGGATGATCTGTTTGGAAGCAAAATTATACAATGCATACTCTATAACCAGGTGGTTGTTTTGGTGAAAAACTGTCATTTGTCAGTGAATTTCTAGTTTCAACTGCTGATCATATAGATTTTTTTGCTACCTGAAGAGCTTGATGGATTTTATTGATGTTGAAGTGACGACACCGTGGTGATGTCAAATGAATGGTGAATAGGGAGTTTAGCTGATTCATATGCGTAACTTTTATCTGTCTTGCTCGCTCTGTGCAATTCTCATCACCTTCATGTATGGCTTAATGCTATCTGAGATGATAAGCTTTGGATAATCTGACAACTTTTATGTTTCCTTCCTCTCCCCATTTAAATTTTCAGGTTCTTAGGATGATGTTTTCAAGGTTTCAGTGGGGCTCTACCTGGTTGGAACTGTAGTATGGAATCTCTTTTCAACCGGTGAGAAAATATTGGATTAAACTCCCAGAAAGTTGATATTCAGGTAGCGGCAGCTCAAAGCCTTCACAAGCGGGCCTGAGCTAGTATAGAAGAGTTCAATGGATTGATTTGGATAGAAGATCTGAACATGGAGAACCAATTGATTATTGACACCAGAATTTTCACTTTTGATTCTTGACATTGAAGGTTTCTTCAGGCCAGGAAAAATACTCCAATTAAAAATATGTCAAAGAAACCAGATCAATGCTCAAAAAAAGATGCATCCCATCTCAATGGGGGAAGAATATGTTTGAAAAGTATCCCTTACACGTCCTGTAAATGTCGTTCAACAACAGCAGAGCACCGTGTCATTTTTTGTACTCTCTAACAAATATATACTATAAACAATAGTCATTCATGACTTGTTCCAACACCATAAATTTCTGCAATTTCGGTTAAGCTACCATTGTCGGTTATGACAAATGGTGGAGACAACTAACTAATCCTACCACACTATTATGACCGAGAAGGAACAAACTGCACCTCCTTTGGGCCAAACCAACCTCTAAGAAGAACTTTGTATCCTCAGACATAAGGTCTTATTCACCCATTTAACACTTAATGTCAACAACTTACACCAAGAATTTAAAAAAGTTTTCTTCCACCCAACTTTGTAAAAATTCTCAAAAGAACACTTTATTTTGTACTAATTTATGCCAATAATAAGTTTAATTTTATTAAAATTTTTTTAACGTTAATCGCATTCAAATAATTTTATTTTACATAATTATTTACACTTAAAAAATAAAATAATAAAACTTGTGAATAGTATACGATGAACATACAATATCCCGTAAAAATCACGAATTTGTATACTTTTTAAATATAAATAAATATAAAATATAAAAATTTAAAAGTAATAATTTTAATAAAATTAAATTAAAGATAATTATTTATATTTGTCGAAAATAATATCAAAACAATATCTTTTTTTTCTACTATCTTTTCCTAATAATCAAATGTTAGCAATTAAAAAGAAAAGTAACAAGATGGATAAGCAATAAAAGAGTGTAACATTTGTATTATTACATAATAAAAGTATAAAGTGAAAGACAAGACTATCAACAAATACAACGATACACTTGGACCCTTTCAATTTTCACAACCCAGACAGACAAAACACATCAATATATGTGTTCATATAAATACAAAAACAAATTGAATAATGAACTTATATCCACCCCGGGCAAAGCGAGACCAACCTTGATCACATTCGTATGACCGTTTTGTCCTCGTCCCTTGCCAAGTATTTCGGATTTACCATCGAATCAAATTGCTAAACACGATTGGTTTTGATCTGCTATGCAGCGGTAAGAATACGAGGATGCATGTGCACTCGAAGTCCATGTTTCATGAACAAAGTAAGAGACATCTTCTGCTCCACACGGTGCCCCGGAGCTAGAGACAGCCGGTAGCGCAACAGCACGGCTGAAGCTGCAGATTTCATTTGCAAGTAAGCCAAGTCCTTCCCTAAACAAGTTCTCGGTCCAGCATTGAATGCCACGAATTTGTACCCATCTTTGGGCGGTTCAAACCGGTCTCCTTCAGCAGATAGCCACCTCTCTGGTTTGAATTCCAGGCAGTCTTCACCCCATATTGTCTTCATTCTCCCCACCGAGTAAATCGAATACGTCACCGTTGATTTAGCCGGAACAAACGTACCATCTGGCAAAACGTCATCAGATACTACGTACTTGAAGTCCTCTGGGACTGACGGGTATAAGCGCAGCGTTTCTGCTAGTGCTGCTTTGAGATAGATCAGTTTATCAGCTTCATCAAATACCAGAGGCTCGCCTAACCATTTCTGGACATCGTTGCCACGTGTTTCTTTGAGAACTGTTGATATTTCATCAATGATTTTCTGTTCTATGCGAGGATGGTTCATGACGAGCCAGAAAAACCAACTGAGGGCAACTGATGAGGTATCACGGCCGGCAAGAACGAAGTTCAGAGCGATACGTTGAAGAACTGAGCTTGGGAAGAGGTTACCGTCGACGTCTCTCTTCTTCATGAATCTTGATAATAAATCATCGGATGGACTTTCTTTGCGCGCCTCTATAGCACCGTCCATGTACTCCTCAACAATTTTGAGACTGTTTTTCAATCTCTTTTCTGCTCCAATTTCAAATATTTTCTTCAGTCTCCATAGAAATCCAGGGTACAGAAGCCTTTGAAGAGTAGCTTCAGTTGCCGTGTCAAAAGCGATGGCAAATGAATTTTCAGGTAACTCAGGTGAGAGAGTTTCAGGGTCTTTACCAAACGTAAGGCCACATATGTTATCAAATGTTAAACGAAGCAACAAGTCTTGTAAATCCACCGAAAAATTTTCTGCGGCCGCTTGATCTAAAATGCGCCATAGACGATTCTTGATAGTCCGGTTCACCCAGCGCGCCATGGCTTGCCTTAACGTTCGTGTAGTGAACTCAAGGGCTGCAGTTTTACGCTGTATAAGCCAGGTTTCCCCATCACTGTTGAAAATTCCTTGCCCTAACAAATCATGGAAAGCTTTCTGCCATGTTGGCCCTTTGGGATAATTATCGAACCGGGTTCGAAGAATGTGCTCAATATTTTTGGGGTGACAAGTGACCGTGTAAAACCCTTGTTTTTGAGCAAAGTAAGGGAGAGCAATAGTAGAAGTTTGGTAAGTGGCTGAACCGCCGGTTGCACGAAGATTACTGGCAATCCAATCATGGAGTCTCTTCCGATTCATGATGAGAATCGGAAGGCTACCAACGAATGGATATACCTTCGGCCCCGTCAGTTTCCGAGCTAGAAGATAGAACCAGAAGACATAAGCCGATAGCAAAGCTGCTAGGCTGAAGAGAATAGGTATTGTTTCCATGGCGGTTGGTTTAATGCTGAGGACTTGAGGAATCATGTGATATAAAATGCAAAGTGCTGTGATGACCGAATGCATGAGAGAGACGAGAAAGAATTGCCTTATATAGCATACATTAGGAGAAAGTTTTAGGAGAAGTTGTTGGGAATTTTGTGAACGGAAGTCGCTGTTGGGTTGATAGGACTGCTTTAGAGCAATTTTGTAAACATACACGAAAGCACCATGCCAGCAATTCGTTTCGAGTGTTGTTAACTCTCTACTCGCTTGAGTTGTTGTGAAGAAGACTCCATTCTTTCACAACCATTAGAGATGAAACGTATCGTTTTGATCAATAATTTAATCTTCTTTTCATGGATTTCAGTTTATTCATTTGCCAATCAAATCCATCAGGTTCTTGGGAGCTGGTACACATTGACTAGCTGTCTCTATCTATTAATTTAAAATTAAGCAAGCCATAGTTATTAAGTGCTTTGGTGGCAAATACACTAACGTGATCTTGGGTTAATTAAAAGCTGTTTTTACCTACTAAAGAATATACATTACCTGCTGTGGCGTGCTGAGAAGACACCTTGGACCTTGTTGTTTTCTTCTAAGTAAGTTAATGCAGAGAGAGGAAAGGTGGTTAGAGACAGTTTAACGACGCCGAGAAAATGGGCTTTGTTTCAAACATTGGAAATAGATATATGCTTAGGAAAATAAACAGGAAGCAAATTTGACTAGCAGAAGGAAAATTAATTAAAAACCTTTCTCTTGTCTTTGCCCTTTCTTAGGAAAAGCAAGAGACTGAAAACGGGAGAATAACCCTTTGATTTTTCTGGCTGTCCAATCACCATGAGGGAAAATTACGTGATGTATGGGAAAGTCCCCATCAGTCAAATACCAGCAAATTTTAATGTTTCTTCCCTGTGTGCGATGAAACTTCTTCTTAGAAGTTTATCTATCTTGCAAGGGCATTGTCTCAGTCAAGTACATGAATCTCATGTTCATAACCTTAAGAAATAATAATAACTAAGTAAAAATAAAATAAAAAATAAATAAATTTTACTCCACCATCATGTATTCAAATTTAATTTTTTTTAAAATTATTTATTTATTTTTATTATATATTATAATTAAACGAAAATTAGTAATTATTTTATTTAAAAAATTTTTCTCGCTTATCACTCTTAATAGAAAAAAAAAGAAAAAAAAATGCTAAGGTGGATGGGAGCAAGCTAATTAATCGGGCTAAACCTAAAGCAAATCCTAATGCGCCGTCATGTAGCAGAGTCATAAAACTGGAACAATGCTGCTCGGAAAACTTGCAGAGCTTTCAGCTTTCATACAACATTCCACCGAATTCTGACATGTGAAAACTAACTGAATGATTTCTGGAATGCAATCTCCTAGATAAGGGATGCTGTTGATCAAACAATCTTGCGATGGAAATCCCGTCCGCACTGGCCATGGCACTTGTCCTTCCACGCCAATGCCTGCTGTTGGAAAAGGAAGACCACCTACTCTTCCTCCGCCGTAGTTAGCGTTGGAGGAGGAAGGCCTCCGTTGCCAGATTGTATAGGACGTTGCTTCCTCGTCAGATTATATAACCTGTGCCCGACAGTTTACCATACGCATGGCAGAGCAATCGCCATTACGACTTGTCGTGCAACAGCAGCCAAGAACAACAAGTATTGAGTGCCAGTAAGCCTGGCTAGTTAACCAAAGAAAAACCCAAAATCATATAATATTATCCCCCTGCTGCCTGCTAATTTCCAAACCTTTTTAGCACAGTATTGCTTGACTGTAGTTTCATAAAAAGGAATGATGCCGCCGAGGAAACTCGAAGAACATTCATCACTTAAGTCTTTGAACTTTCTTGCGGTTAGCATTCTACAGAAACACGTTCTTTCAATACGGCTGGCTCCATGATCTCAGTCATGCAATATCCTGGTGAAGGAATCTGTTCAAACATTCTTCCGATGGAATCCCCAGCCGCCCCGGCCATGGCACCACCTGTCATCCTCTGCCAGCCTTTGGCGGAAACACAACTCTAACTCCTCCCCCGCCGCCACCAGAATGCTCGGGACAAATAGCTGTGTAATCAAAGTTACTCCCTCGTTTTGTTATAACACGGGCCCGCCCATTTACGACGCAAATGGCAGAGCAATCACAATCAGTCTTCCCTTCATCATCATTTGCTGAAACCAAGCTGGGTCGCTCGCTCACTCCCCTCGCTTCCTCTGGTCATTCAAGGCCTAATTTGACTTATTTCAAATTTATTGTTATTGGAATTTCATCTGCAATCATAGAGAATCAAATATTTCAGAATTAACAGCCGATTTAATTTGATTTATTCATTTAAATTACAAAATCTTGGCAGGGTCAACATAATGCTCGTGATGGTTCACGGTGTCAACATTGATGGGCCAGGCTCGGCCCATATTGAAGTAAATATGATTCTCCATGACATTGCATCCAACGGCCCAAACAATTCCTAGCATGTTTCTGAAGGCAAAAAATGTTGTGTAGTTTTTTTTTATATAAGATTTACCATTGTGCCACGTGCCAAACCCATATCCGCATCTGCCACGGATGATGTATAAGATCATCCCTCTTATAAAAATCTTATTTAAAAATCAATGAAGATAAGACAATGTGGAGAGCTCGTGTTACAAACACTTCCGATTCCTATTCACAATCTTAGGTCCAATCCAACGGCGTGCAATTCACCATCAAGCCCATCTAAGAAAATTATATTTTCAGAACCACCCCATTCTCTGTTTAAACCATCTTTTGAAACCCAGAAAAGATAACAGTGCTGCAGATAAGAAATGGCTTCTCTTCCCGTAAGCTTTGCTCCTGCTATAATAAGAGTTTATGCAGCAACAGCGGCAAAAGGGGCTGTTGGTGGCAAAGAAGAGATGAGTCTTCTTGATTGGATTCTGGGAAACATGCAGAAAGAAGAGCAGTTTTATGAAACTGATACAATCCTCAAGAAAGTGGAAGAAAAAACTACTTCTCGTGGCACAACCGATGGCCGCAAGAACTCAGTTGCTGTGCCGTAGAAGAACAAGGGTGGCTTTGGAATTGGAGGTCTTTTTGCCAAGAAATGAACTCTTATCCTTTTCTGATGATTAGCATTGTAATGTCCTGTATGTTTACTGCTGTTGCTCATTCTTGAACCTTAAACTGTGTTTCCTTCTCTTTCCAACTATGAATTCATTATATATCTTGGAAATTTGCAAGAAACTTCACAAATGCATCTGTGCTTGTCATTGATTATTTTAACGATCTGCGGGAAACAAATTCATCCTCTTCACCCACCAAAGCCGTTGGCCTGTTACTGGAAAATAAATGCTGAAAAATGCCAAACCTCGTTAATCCTTGAAGAACTACGTGGATTTCATGTAATCCAAGAAGTGGGATTTTCTTTTGTTTCTTACCAAAAACTTTAATCTGTCAATTTATTCCGGATAATTCCTACAAATGTTGCAGAGAAGCAACTGCATACCTTGTACCGTAATTCTTCGTGTCCCACAGTCTTTGCAAACCTGTTTTTTTGCAGAGGAATCGAGATGGGTTGATGCTTAGAAGAAAAACTATATTGCAATCGGGGAACAAATATGCTGTGGAAATTACATGCTAATGACTATATCAGATTGTTGGAGGAGATTTAATTCTACAGGAAGTATAGTATTCCTCTAACTGTGCACCTAACAGAAGACGAGGAAAAGTTTATGTAAATATCAAGTTGATTAGACGAAATCCAATATAATTACCCAAATTATTGGAAAAAAACAGAAACAACAGCTAACTTGGCGGAAAAAAAACAGCAACAACTACATACATGGATTGTGCTTGGTCTTCATTATCAATAGTAGACTTCACTAACACTGCCACACAATCTGTCCAAGTGAGTCTAATTCGTTCACAAGTTAAGGAATAGGAAGAATAAGGGATCAATTACGGGTTCAAGTTGGGCATGCACATGTTACCTCGGGATAAGAATGGTAAGTGAGGGCGACAATTGACAAAAACAAAGGACGAAACTGTTGGCCTTGCCTTGAATGTGGGCTGGCAGTGCGCATGCGCTCCCAACTCAACATCAATATAGCTTGTAGTAATACCTTTAATTAGACCAATTCCATAAACAAGATCACGTGATCCTCTCACTCTTCTTAAGTTCATCGGTACTACCGAAGCGACCATGCCAACTTGCAGCTGGTTCCATCATTTTCATGGTTGGTTTGTGTTGAGTGAAGAATTCAAGATTGCCAGACAACAAAGAAAAGATGACGTAGTTTATTATTTCTGGTTTGTTGCAATTACTTTCTGTTTATTTTCTGATAAGGGAGTGAAATGAATGATGGAAAGAAACTGTTTTAAGAAATATTTATCACTAAAACCAAAATACAACCTTTAGTTTTTGGATTCAGCATAGGGATTTTATGACATAATATTAAGAGTTATTTGTCGAAACAGAGTTTGATCTAGGCAGAGATGAGGAGTTGATGAACTCTATGCAATCCTCAATGGCTTCAGTTCTGTGAGAATCAACTGGTATCACAGATGGCTTTGATCTTCCTGATGAAGAAACTGTTGGTGAACGCCTCTTCTTAAAGTAAGCAAAACATAGACCTTTTGCCATCTTACTGCTAAGATGTTTGAAAAATCCAGTCGGTAAGAACTCTGATACTTTTGGTAGCCAGATTCCGCAGCCCCCAGCTGACCTCTTGTTCACAGCAACTCTGTTAATACAGCGTCGTTTGTTGATTTTGTTCTCTTTTTTAATGCTTGGAATGCAACTCACATGGATACCCTCTCTTGCGCCACAAGACTCGGTAGATTTCGTACTCCCAGCGCCTTTGCTTATAAAGTTTTGCTTCTGGTTTAAAGGTTCTTTGTTAATGCCTGGTCTGCTACTTACTCGGTTACTCACTTTTGTTGACATCTTCCACAATAACTGGTTAAAAGAAAGAAAGAGTTGCAGAAGAGGGAAATATGGAGGGGAGTAGGTGGAAGATGAGGGCGTGCGAAATTCTAACTGTGAGTATATGAATGGAAGACCTTGACCTATTTATAAAAGGAGGAGACACTAAAACAGTAAGCAGAAAAGGTTAAGGGGCAGTTAAAAAGTACATTGATCATCTATGATCCAACACTTCACATAAAGTAAATTGCTGAAAGGCTTAAGCAATCAAACCCAAATAAATTAATATTAGTATCTGATAACTTTAGTAAAAATAGGTACCACTAGCAGTGATTTCCAGATTTCAAACAGTGCAAGCTGGATACTGTGACGTGATCTGAGCAGCAGAAGAGAACATAATAAAATGGAAGTGTTCACACAAAGCACAAGATTTTCCATTTGCAGTAATTGTCAATCATATTGAGAATTGTTATCTACAGGATGTCTATTGCAGCTCTAATTCACATTCCCAAATGGGTTAGTAAAATATCTGGCAAATTATTTAATCAACTCTCTCTCTCTGTTCATTTCTATGCAAATAAAAACTCCCTTCTTTCATTATAAAGAATAAAAATACTGGCACTGTGAATGAAACAGCAAGATGCTCCTTAGCAAAATTACAAATGGAAGATAAGAGTGCTATGATTATTCGCATTTTGTGGTGGGACAATGAATTTCTTAGGTGTGAACAGAGAAACTGTCTGAGAAGAACTATATACAAAAATATATTATATATCTAGCAGGAATGATATTCAAAAGAAATTGGCCTCAAAGCCCTTAAAGAAATTTAAAGTGGAAACAGGAGAAGACAACAGTGTCAACCTCCTCTCGAATTCTAGCTTTTTCAGATGCTTTGCTATTTAAATTTTTGCAGTGGCGGTCCATACAGAGCATTCTGAATTTCAATGGAATCTTGTATCTTTACCAGGTTAAGTTTGATCCTTTCTTTATAAAAGGAGGTTCTACGTGAAGAAACCTTTCGGTAAAAATCTTGTTCTGGTGGTTATCCACCACTACATAATAATTAAAACCTTTTTGAATCATTGATCCACCAAAGCAAGGATGAAGGATTTAATGAAAAATGCAGAAATATTGTAAGAATAAAATGAAAAAATTGGTGGACTGTGGGTACAATGACCCTAAGCTTGTGAACCATCTTTTGTTTTGTTTTCTTTACGCGTTTGCAATCAACACCGTGTTTTATTACTTGAGCAAAAACAAAATAGATGTCAAAGGTGAGAATGAAGAATATAGAAACAGTTCAGAAAAACCAGCAAGTTCAAGACATAAAGAGCCTAATATTCCTACCCTGAACCTTGAGACAGGATCCCTCAGGCCAAATCTATGTTTGTGTGACCTACACTACATAATGGTGGTGAACATTTCACTTGACATGACAAAAGTTGCATTATGGTAACACGGATTGATCTAAAATCCATAAGGAAAAGAACAAACTTTTGATCACATATGAGCAATGGTATTTGGCAGTCATGACAATATTAAGTCGACCGTATTTTAACTTCAAGATTAAAGTTCTCCACTAAGGAAAAATGCTGATGGTATTTCAATCGTTCAATGTTTTGAAATCAAGATGAATTTTATTAATCTTGCCTCCTAAGTTAGTGAATCTTTTCACAAGGAATCGGAACCAAAGTTGTCAAGAATGCATGGGATATTATAACGATTGCAGCAGAATAATATGTCAAGCATTTCCTCATATTTATAGAATAGCAAGTATACAAAACGCCTAGGATTTCCTGCAATGTACAGCCTTAAACATGTAGACAGAAAAGCAAGCTAAAGAAGACAGCACTTAGCTTGGAAAACTGTAAGGGGTCCCAATCTCACAACTCTGCCACTAGGCTAGTAGGTCCACTCTCAAAATCATAATTCCAAACAGGCTAGGCAAACAAACAAACACTTGAATGGTCATTCCAAAAAAGTAGTTTGTTTCCCGTGGAATGTGAGCTCATAACCAAGCCTAATTCATTCAAATAATGCATGTGGACTTCTCAATTTTACATAAAATTTTCCAACACTTTCATCATTGGCAATGAAAACATTGAACCCAGTAGACAAGTACTTTGGTTTCTTCCAAGTTTTTGTTTGCCTAAAGGACTGTAATCACCTCTCCTTGGTGAAGACTAAAAGCATGGAAACGGTTGTGTCATCTTTCCTTCCCAACAAATTAAACTAGCTAGTCAAGCACCTCAAAAATCAATGAAGCACACCTATCCTGGCCCTCAATTTCAGCAGAGAACAAGACCACAGCCTGTTATTAATCTAATTGATGCAAAGAGGAATAGGCTGGAAAGCTTTTATCAGGGAAGATTTGCATCAAGTATAAAATCACCAGACTATTTGTAGGATTGCGTGTTTCTATCATATACTATTGTTACATATGCAGATAACAAACAAATGCAAAACTAAATTTAGTTATTTTTACAATACAGCATTTGAATTTACAAAATCCATGGAACAAAAGATCAATCACCAATCATAGAAACTTACAAAACTAAAATGGCCAAATTTATACTAAAATGAGCCAGTGCACATCCTACATCTTCACGCTGACCATCACCGTCCAAAAGGAGCACAAGCAAATACTTCTACAGACAGCTCCCATGTGTCACCTTTATTCAACCACCTCCTTTCTAATCAGCCTTAACCGGCCGCTTGCCAGAATACATGATCACTCACAGCTGGTATGTACAACAAAATCTCTTCTCCTTGTATCAACATGCTGGTAGTAGCCAACTATCAGAACAAACAAGCAAGACCTCCCCGCCAGGACCAGTAACATAATCCAAGAACTCCCTAGCTTCTTCGCTATCTTTAAAAGATTAGAGGAGCATTGAAATCACTGTCCAAATTATACCAAACTCCATCAATCTTTCTCAATGTAACCCAATGTCTTTCACAGCCCGGCATAACGCGTAACTGGAATATTAATCACAGTTCCATCAAATTATTGTCTGAGCCATCAAGATCAATGGATGATGCCTCATTTCGACGATCATGCCTCTTTCCCCTTCCTTCAAGAGCAGCAACAAGAACATTTATCTTGTAGTTCCTCGTTAATGTATTATGGTGAGGCTTGAAGACAACAGAAAACGGTGTTCACGTTTGCTGGTTTGGATCATCAAGCACAAGATTTTCAGCTATTTCACGGAAACGCATCTTCTTGCTGAATTACAACGTAATCACGATATTAATCACAAACCCATTACGAGTTCAAATCAAAATGACATATATTTAAAATAAATGAATTTTTGAAGCTTTGAATGGTTCCAAGGGTTAGTTTCACGTCAACTGAACCCAAAACTGGTTGTTTAAGTTCGCTTTCTCGAGTTCAATTTAGCTAAAACTCAGATTCAAGAATTTCAGCTTTGACTGGGTTATCAAATGACCATGCAGTTCAAGCAAACCAAGTTTAAACGGAACAGGGCAAAAGCGAGATGGGTAGCACCTGAAAGAGATTATTGAGTGAATGTTCGAGGCAGAACTGTAATTTTTGCCTCTCATGATAGATTTTGCTCTTGTCGCTTGCCTTCTTCTAAGAGTAAAGTCAATTGCTTGCAGAGATTGGATTAAAGAGTTTGGCTCAGACAAACCCAGGGTTTCAGCTCCAGAAGTGAAGCCTCGTTAATCACGAGTAAAGAATCAAAACAAACAGTGACAGCCGAAAAAAGCAGCCTCCAAAAGCAAGATTATATGTATTCTCATGATTAGGTAAAACTGACTTGAGTAATGGTAACTGACACGATTGAATATCAATTAATTAATATATAATTATCCAAGCATTCTCCAATCATATTATTTCTAACATGCTTTATCAAAATTTTGAATATTAACTGAATTCGACAAATTATTTAATGTCTGTCATCAATTATGCAACATGATAGTGTCAAATTAATATTTTTGCAATTCCTATTAACATGTATTAGTCTGGATTAGGAAGCTCACCTCTGTTGATAGTTAAAGATTGAAACTTGATTGCAGCATCCATCATCCCCGCAAATAAGCTCATTAAATCTACTTAGGATATTCAAACCTGCTTGCTTGATCAAGCAAATTCAGTGTCACGGAGGAAGGATTTTATGTATTGGAAGCAGCAGCTATATACGAGCTGCCTATCATTTAGGAAAGCAGGCTCGACTCCTCAGGCACCCTCTTAAAAGTGTACAAGAAAGGCTGGAGACCACAAACCGATTGATTGAATTAAGTGACAAACCAATTGATTGATTTAACTGAGAATAATAACACCCAAAACTGAAATAACTCATTATTCCTTAATTCCCATACAGCAGAAATAAGAACAAGGTGTCCCCTTTATTCTAGGGCAATCCCCCCTTGCAAAGGATGGACATAAAACATTGATGCACCTGAAAATAGAGTGTATTGAACAAGCATCAGTCAGAATTTCAACTCAACCTAATCTCACCGCGTCCGGGCGAACTTCAGTTCAATTTGTGATATCCAATACTCTATCCTACGCCTTGCTAGACGTCAATTTTTCTCCCTCGCTTTGTAAAAAAAATTATCATGCATAAACAGAAATTTGTACAGTTTCAGAATCTTTAATGTCCGGATAATAAGAATAAGTTTCTGCTTTGCCATAGCATAGCAAACTAATCCTTACAATTAGGTTCTCAAAAAGAGCACCTCAATAGAATGCTACATAAAGATTGCAATATGATCTATAACACAGTATGATAAAAACGTTAAGAAACCATAGAACAAAAAGCAATTTTAAGTGAAAAGAGAGGTTTCTTATTCTACGAGATATAAACACACCCGAGAACGATCCTTCTTCAATTCCATATCCTAATTTGGCAATGCTATTTCATCCATTCCCCTTTCTTTTTCCAATACAGCATTTTAAAATCACACACAGCTGATTTCTGCGATTTTCTTTCATTGATAGGTAGACATTAACAGCATCAATAGGCACCTCCAAATTTCACCCATGTCAACGCAGTCACAAAAGCTACATATTGTGATCCTCTTCCTTGAGTTGCTGACCATGCCAAGGTCACCAATCATCCAAGTCTTTAAGTATAAGTAATTGATCAATCTTAACTAATCCATAACCCCAAACCACAAATTCTAAGTTGAATATGTTTGACAACACTTTTAACAATCACCTAAAAAATTCAGAATCTGCATGATCACATCACATACACTCGATGCAAGTTTCTATCCATGATCATCAAAGTAGCAATTCAACATAGCCAATCTATGACAAGTGTAAGCATTTTACAATTATTTGGGAATAACAACAAATGATCCACCACCTTTAAACCACCCCAAAACTAAGGCAACATATAGGGACACTAGACTGCAAATGCTCACTGCACTATGAGCTTCAATTTAAGTGAATTCTGTTCTTTTCAAGAACAAATACAGGTAAACATGATAATCATCATCAACAAGAAGTATTCCTTTAAAAATTTCATACTCTATAGGCATCATATATGTACACATCAATATTTTTCCTTCTTAATAAGAATATCCGCACAGAACATACGAAAGCATGAGTTGCTGTACGCAGGTCCACCTTGAACCAGATCATTTGATCACATTTTGAGCAAAACATAAAAATAATAAGTATTAGCACTCAAAGCATGAATTATATAAGCTCAAACTTTCCATAATGCACATAACTTGTCATCAACCATCTGTCAAGAGAGTTTTGAGGAACTGAAAGAAACAGAAAATGAATAAGTCACAACAATCACAAAGCCCTAAGCTGACCAGCAAGACGCAAAAACTTGGCATTTCAATGCAGTTGGAAGAGTAAATGATCTAACAGATATCTGCGTCATCTTGGAAACACAATTCTCTTCTCTTCTGTATTTGAGTATCCATAAGAGCAAATAAAAATAAAATAAAGCACAAATGACCACACACACACACACACACACACACACTATATATACAAATATATTCATCAACGACAACCCAAGCAAACAATTTTTACCACAAATTTATTAAATTTGCCTTACCACACAACACACACACACACACACACACACACACACACACACACACACACACACACACACACCACACACACACTATATAATTTTTACCACAAATTTATTAAATTTGCCTTCCACACACACACACACACACACACACACACACACACACACACACACTATATAATTTTTACCACAAATTTATTAAATTTGCCTTCCACACACACACAACACACACACACACACACACACACTATATATACAAATATATTCATCAACGACAACCCAAGCAAACAATTTTTACCACAAATTTATTAAATTTGCCTTCCAATCACACACACACACACATTATATATACAAATATATTCATCAACGACAACCCAAGCAAACAATTTTTACCACAAATTTATTAAATTTGCCTTCCAAATATAAGTTTAAGTCTTGCATGCTTAAAATCACTTCAATAATCATGACGATAATCGTGGTAACTGTAATTATCCCTTGCCGCGAATTCACTCTCAGCTCTTTTCTCCCTCTGCTTTTTGTTAACATCTTCGTCCAAACTTAACCCTCCAAATTGCTTTTGGAGCTTCGGATCGTAAGGCGAGTAATCAACCGGAGCCGACGGTACACTGCCGCTTGATACCCCGCAACCGGATGCCCTCGGCGGAGGCAACGGCGACTGCTTGTAATCATGTGAATGAGAAAAATCAGCTGGAGCTGAAGGAACACTGCCACTAGGAAAACTGTGACTGGACGCTCGGCTGTAGAAAGGCCGAGGTGGTACAGGAGGTTGGGCAGAGTAATATCCGGGAAAGTAACTGTAGTCGCGTGATGGAGGCGGAAAAGGCGGAGGGGGGGCGGAATAGTAATAATTGCTATATTCAGGGGCAGCTTGGTAATCTTGACTTGCCGGTGGCAGTGGCCGTTCCTTGAGCACGAGTTTCACGCGAATTTTACCTTGTGGGCGACCGGATGGGCGAAGAAGCTCAATCTTGCGGAGGGACTGAGTTGAATCGACAAGGTGAGTGAGGGGAAATTTAACTGAGCCAACGAGTGGTTTAGGGGTTTCAGAAACTTTGGAGTGGAAGACCTCGAGAGTTAGGATCGATTCGCGTAGCGGGCGACTTACGGGGAGCGTGAACCGCTCGTTCCAGACGGGGCGAGTGGAGCCAGAATCGTCAGCGTGGGTGGCGAGCCGGTAGTCCTGGTCGAGACAGAGAACGACATATGGTTTGAGATCACCGTTTCGCCAGTTGACGTTCTTTAGGTGCTTTGCGCAGATTACCGTGATTTCCAGATCCAGAGAGTTTGATGATGCCATGAGAGAGGAGTTTACAGCGCTGGTCATCGCTAACGTGCGCCCTTAGCGATGGTAATGCGGACTTTCAAGTAATGACTGATTCGTTCCTCGACGAGAGGCCTGTTTGGGACCGGGTAATTTATGTGGGGACATTTCTTGAAACGGCATCGTTTATGGACTCTGTTTAAGCGAAATTTGTAATTTAATCACTTCAATACTTTTTTATTTATTTTTTTAATCCAATCTTTACCCAGAGAAACGGCAGCGTTTAATGAGCTATTAGTTACAATTTTTACCGCATTGGCTTGGAGCGATCCACGCGCTGAGCAGCCCAATCCGGATAACGATACTACTAGTAATGGCTCACTCTGTTTCTGTAAGCTGCAACAATGGCAACCTCTTCTTCTCTTTCATTTTTCTCTTCTTCAATCTTCGTCTCTTCTTCTAAGAAAACCCCAAAATCCATTTCAGTTATCAAATCAAATTCTCTCAAAACTTCCGTCCCCAAATCGGACGTTATCTCGTCTCTGCTCGCCACGCTCCCCGTACTATCCTTCAACGGAGAAAAAGTGGGCGAAACATTTCTTGACCTAAAATCGGCTCCACCTGACACCGCGCGTGCTGTGGTCCACCGCGGCTTGATCACGGACATGCAGAACAAGCGACGTGGCACCGCGTCCACTCTTTCGCGCGGCGAAGTCAGAGGTGGAGGTAAAAAACCATACTCTCAAAAGAAAACGGGAAGGGTGCGTCAAGGGTCCACCAGAACCCCACTTCGGCCTGGCGGTGGTGTGGTTTTCGGGCCGAAGCCGAGGGACTGGTCCATTAAAATTAACAAAAAGGAGAAACGGTTAGCATTATCGACGGCGATAGCTAGCGCGGCGGAGAATACGATAGTGGTGGATGAATTTAATGAGAATTTTGAGAAACCGAAGACAAAAGATTTTATTGAGGCGATGAAGAGGTGGGGTTTGGACCCAAAACAGAAGGCGCTTTTTTTGATGATGGAGGTGAGTGAAAATGTGGAGAAATCCGGTAGGAATATCGGGACGTTGAAAATGTTGACGCCGAGGACATTGAATTTGTTTGATGTTTTGGATGCGGAGACGCTGGTATTGACGCCTTCAACTGTTGATTTCTTGAATGGAAGGTATGGGGTGGAGTATGAAGGAGAAGACGACGAAGACGAAGGGGAAGACAATGAAGGTTAGTCACTGATTGTTTCCTCAAAATTTATGCATAATCATTTTGATACTGATACTTAAAACGAATTAAAACGACTTTATTCTATCATGGACACGCTTTAGTTATAATGCTGAACGTCAAATTTGTAACATCAACCATCAAACCAGTAATGAAATTTCTACCTTTTGTTTGTTTTCAATGTATGTATATTGTATTTTACATGTCACAATTGTTAGTATCTTTGGTATGCCACTATTTTCCTATTGGTGTCTAGGACGTAATTCAAGGCTAGCTTTAATTTGTTCATATGAACTGCAAAAGTAGCTTGTTTCAATTTTTGTTTGGATGCTTGATCTGTGGAGCATGATAAGTCTATTGAATATTTTTCTTTTGTAGTTAATAGTTGTTGTTCTTTAATTTGGGATGCAGGAAGTGAGGCAGACGAGGGGGGTGATGCAACAAGGTGATGGTGCAGAGTCTTGATGCAAGCTTTCGTGATTGACCTAGGATTCAATTTATAGCCTACCCACTTGATTATAAAGATCCTTTTTACATGGTGAAGCCAACGCTTGTATAATGTAGCAGGCTGTAGCTTTATTTTGCCGGGTTTGGTATATGGTTAATATTGTGAGTCATTCTTGTATTCTCAATGACTTGCACTCCTCTATGTTGAAAATGTATCTATTCATTTGGTCAACCTTGTTATATCTACTGAGTGTCACCCCTTTTCTTGTTCAGAACTCTCGCAAGATTCATTTGTTGCTTGTATAACCTTTTGCTGGCTATTTTCCTGTCGTGATTTATCATATTAAGCTCTTCTGTGGTCATAATTAGCCAGTGGTAGGAATTAAATATGTGTACTTGTGAATTTGAGATTTTTCTCATGCATTTTGCGTCAACCGTATATTTTCTTATGATGAAGTACTGCAAGTAAATTATTATCTGAAAGAAGTTGATCATGGTAGTTTTAGAATGATTACTCACATTGTAAGAGAGAGCAACTTGTGTTCTCACATTGTAAGAGAAAGAATCGGGTCTTTACTTAACAAGGCAATATTCAGAATTCAGGTCTGGATTGACTAAGGCTGTTCATTGTGCACCTGTTCATATAGCCCACGTTCATGAAGAGATATCATTTGAATGCCAAGAAAATTTAGTTCCTTGAGGTCATTACCTAATCGCATTTCACTGGTTCAGAAGAAACTCTTAAGTTTGGTTTTTGTTCGAGAATTGCAGTCTTGTTGTAAAATCTCTTTAGGAAGTTTGGTGTCTCTAAATATGTTTTGTGCAGGATTTGAAGGTATCCATATCAACTATAGAGTGAACTCTCATGGATCTTGGTGTTTGTAGCGCATCATCTTTGTATTCTTGGCTCCTCCACTAGGAAGTCAGTCCTCTTCGCATCCTTTGATCTAGGCCAGCCAAGCAGTGGGTTCCCTGTGATGTTATTGTCCATATGATTTCGACTCCATTTATCCTTCTCCTCTTCCTCCTATTTCACATCAACAGTTTTACCAGAAAACGCTCATATTTTTGTCTCTGAGTGCCAAGTTCTTTCACTCCGTATGCGAGAAATAGAGCAGGAATGTTTGCGGTTGTGCTATATTGCTTTAGTGCCGTGGTGGATGGATTCTGTGATCGGCAGCTTTCCTCAACCGAGAATTAAGTTACCGAATTGGACACAGCTTTTCCAGTTTCCTAAATGTCACTATCAATTAAATAATTAATCACTCTCTTCCCTGGAAGAGCTGATTCAGGTCCGAGCTCGCAGGAGCATGCAGAGTCAGTTGTACAGAAACAATAAGATCGTCAAAATGAAAGGGGTTTTCTTTTTGGTTCCCGTTCCAAGAAAAAGTTTATGCATTCCTCTTTTTAAAAATATTTTGATTGGTTTGCAATTTTATTCCACAATTTTTTGTGCTTGGTATAGTTTTGAGGCTTGTTACAAGACTTTCTTGCATGGCTCTGTAGTTTAAAGACAAGACTGAACAGAGTTTAATGGGTGGCTGAAGTATAAATTTGATACGTTAAGTTCAAACATGGCCATTGGAGTGATAAGTCTGGAGGCTGAACACGAAGCTGAATGTGCCCACTCCTTTCCTGTTCCATCAATGAAATCAAAAAATGGAAAAAAAAATGCACACTCCATACGCCAGCATTATCCTGTTCAGGTTCAAAGGGGACCTTCTCAGCCTCATCTGCCAGCATCCTGGCCAATCGGTTTGGCTAGTCCTAAAAGAGAAACAGGCGCCCCTGGCGCATTTCTTCTGTTAATAGAAAAGCCAGAAAAGATAATAATGTTGCAGATAAAACATGTGGCGGAAACCTTTTATTACAAAAGGCTCACAGAAACAAGAACAAAGATAGATGTCTTATAGTTAATTGACAAACTAAACTAAGTACTCACCTACATTCTGATGGTCAAGACTGGATAGAGCAGTTATTAACAAGCCAGTCTTGCATCCGAGGCTCCACGGAATTTCAAACCACTTCCTTCATGTGGCCCTGCAAGAACACGGCAATATTATTCCCTCACGAGGGAAGAAACTAATGAATGTGTGATATCTGAGGAAAATGTCATCTGAATGCCAATAATTACAAAAAATACCGACACCAATATTGCAGCTTTTCAGTTAGAAATATTCTTATTCAACCCAATATCCAACCTGGCGTTCCATTGTCAATAGAGCATGAAAATTATAACCAAGGTTATGTCTGATGGACCAGCTAGCAGGAACTCCTACCATTATTAATAATCATGGTATGAACATATTCCTTAATCATAGAAGGAAATCATATTCAAGATTTCTACGAACATATTCCTTAATCATGATATAAAAAATCATATTCAACATTTCTGTCTTAAATTGTCAAGAATGAGGAGGTGAGATACTATGCTAAATTTTCTGCAGAATTATAAATAGTTAAGGGGAGCAAAATCATTATATTTTTACTTTTATGCACCTTTCAAACAAATTATACCTTATGATGAAGAAAGGAAATTAAGGAATACTGACCTAGAACTCTCAGAAGAGTTGATGTAGCTGGCCGGCAAATATATTTCTCCACCAACTTCACTATCTTGTTCCCCACTAACAGTTTTCTTGGTAGCCAGGAACTCAGCACTCATAGCATTCATACTATGCCGCACAGCTTCTTAAGTGTTCCCGTAGCCATGATCCTCAGCATACTTCCTCACATCCTCCATCATCTTCATAGAGCAGAACTTAGGCCCGCACATAGAGCAAAAATGTGCCACTTTTGCACCTTCTGATGGTAGTGTTTCATCGTGGAAGGACATTGCGGTCATCGGGGTCCAGTGACAAAGCAAATTGGTCCATGCATCATAATTCAAATCTCGCCTTGCCTAAAGCGTCATCCCAAGCCGGAGCATGGGGCCGACTTTTGGCTAAATCAGCTGCATGAGCAGCTATCTTTATGCTATAACTCCAGCCTTCACATCATCCCTATTTGGCAATTGTTACTAACAAAGAAGTGCAGCGCCAAGGACCCCGTTATTAGCAGCACTAATTGCTGAGGTGATGTGATCATAACCAGGAGCTATATCAGTTGTCAATGGACCAAAAGTGTAGAAAGGAGCTTCATTACCTGAGATCTTGTGCGTTGGAATGTGTCTAGGCCCTTCATTCATCACCCGAGAGTATAAAGATTGTATCTCAATTTACTACGATAAAATCAGAGACAAAGTACACTTGATGCATGAAAGTACTGAATCAAATTGAAAAATCTAGGCTTTTTGAGCTAGCAAGCATAAGCATAAAGTTTTACATTAAGTGAAATTTCTGATTTGTTTTACACTTGATGCATCATGCATGAAACCCAGGCATAGTATTCATAATATCATTAACAGTACATCGCTTTCCCATGATCTACCGGTCAGTTCTCCTTGAGTTAAAAGCTCTGCAAACTGAGCAGTGTCATTGGCATCATATATGGACCCAGGTCTCAGCCCATCACCAATTGACAGAGCCACACCATTACAAATATTAAGTATTTCATCCCAGGACGCATAAACAAAGTTCTGTTTGTGATAACCTAAGCCCCACTTTGCTTGAATGGATCCTACATGGAAGATGATTCCAGTCATGCACTTTGCTGTTAAAGGAATATAGTGCAACAGAACTCCGGCATGGATTGTGAAGTAATCCTCATCAACTTGTTCAATCAGGGTGCCTCTGAAGACCTCCCAGCTAAAATTTTCAGCAGTTCCATTAACTTTTTCAAGTGCTTGGTATATGGGCACAGTCCCCACTGGAACAGCAGAGTTACATAAAATCCACTCACCAGTCTCATGAATATGTCTGTCTGCGGACAGATCCATAACAGTGTTGGCACAACCACATAGTTGCCCATTGAAACTTATGAACTTCTTCCTCAATAGAACTTGCAACAGAAGAATTTTCAATATTTGCATTAACTTTGACCAAAAAATTCCTTGCAACTATCATTGGTTTCAGCCCCAAGCACTTCCTGTTGTGATTGCTTGACCATGAGCAACCTCTGACCTCACAAATTCTGGGTCAAGCTTCTCACAAGTGGTACAATACAACATCTCCTCTGTTATGATTCCCAGCTTGGCATGATACATTTGAGTGTATCTTGGTCCTCCTATCTTCTCTTGCCTGTCAATCCAATCTTTCCGTAACTTGGGAAGTCCTGTTATGCATAAAATTAGCAACAATAGTCTCTGCTCAATGCAGTGATTAGGGAAACACAATGCAATCAATACTCAAATAAGCAGCATAACCAGTTAAGAGTGTTTGAAAATTCATAAAGAGGACATGTAAACACACACTTAAGGTCCATACCAATATGAGGACTAATGTTTTGAGGACCAAAGGGTTTCATAGGTGTCAAAGTCTGGTTCATCCCCACTCAAGTGAATGCATTGAAAGGAACTTTAAGTACATGACCAGTAACTTCGTGAATAATTTCAGTCTGAGGCATATCATGCCCCAATATTGTACTTGTAATTCCAGCAGCAAAAGAAAGACAAGCAACAAACAATATATTGCAAAATAAAGTGTGTTATAATTACACAAAGCAATGAGCTGAGAAAAAGAGACGTACCTGTATTCTTGGGAGCTCTTTGAAAAACATTGTTCAAAGGACAGAAGAGATAGAAAATCAGGAGAACTGGGATCCACGGTATTCTATCTTTGGTTTGAATTTTTTCTGAATTCTTTGTTGGGGGATCAAATGTCAATGTGACTCTAGTCCCTGAGCTCATTGAAGAAGGGTATGTATCTTTCTTACATGCACTTGAAACACGTCCAGCTGCATCAAACCCAGCGAGAAGGAAGTACTTGGAAACTTCGCAGGAGTGCAACAGTTACAATTCTTGCACACAATTGATGTCATTGTATCATGAACTGAAGCCATCTCAATGTCAAACTAAAAAATAGCAAAGTATGAAGATTTAAATCCTATCACCAAGCAAATAAATCACAAATACAGTACTCACAACCAAAAGATGTTAATTTATCCAGCATTAGATGATTACTACTTGAAAAGGAACAGTACACCTTCAAAACTGGGGAGGATAATAGATTTGGATACCGAGGTCAATCACTACATGTTGATATTAAATGTCAAATGGTTGCAGGTCCAATCAATATTTTCTTGTTAAATATTTTATATATTTAACAAAAACTTATGTTCAATTCAAATTTAATTTCCGAAATTTATAGAAATTGAAAGGTCTTTCATGATTTCGGACCACAACAAAATCACTTTAGACCTCTGATCTTATCACTCTCAAAGAAGCCTCTCTCTTTTTCAATCCTTTCAAAATCTTTAATCTCCCTTAATTCTCACTAAAGCCTATATCAAATAGTTGGAAGATTCAAAACCCAGTTCCAAATTTCTACCCACACTGCTGTAATCTATACAGAGTTATACCACAAATTCGTTGGAAAACTTTGATTTTAAATGGACAGAAGACGTGAATTATGAAAATAAATTTAATTGTTTTCCAACAAAAGAGTTCGACAAACTAATTATGAAAAGAAACTTTGATTTATAAACAGTTTTCAACGAATTCTTTCACTCGAAAAACAAGGGGAAACGAACTCAAACTCGCCCGACCTAACGCAGGATTCAAGTGGAACAATTCTCGGTGACGCTATCACACTGTGATACTCACAACATAAACTTTTCGAAAAAAATTGCTAAAACGTTCCCCTTACAATGAAATACCAATTAGCTGTAAGCCACTGGGAAACCAACAACTAAAACAAGACATAAGCTTTACGAACGTAGATACGCATGAAACAGATCAGACAGGCCACAACCTTCCACCAATGAAAGTAAAAAGTGCACGGCACGTACGTGATATGAACATACAACATTAGATTTCGAAGATGAGAAGAAGAACCTGGTGTTATCTCCTCGCTCGGAGTAACTCTGGGAATGAACAGACTCGAAGCTCATGCTTGATTTTATAGGAAACTAACTTCAATGAAGTATCAAAAAGGGCACGCTGACATTTAACCTTCATTTAGATACTTGCAGAAGTTAAAGACCGCAGTACGACGATAAGAATCACGTGAGGAACACGGGTTCTCCTTGACGTGGCCATTCTCCGTTACTCGGTATTCTCTGGTTAAAGTCTTAAAGATAGGTCAGATAGGAATGAAGAGCACTGTCTGATCTTCATCCTTTGCAAAATTCCAAGGAATTCTATAAAATACTTAAAAAAAAAGAGCAGTTATGCCGACTTTCCAAACCCTCGGCACCGAAACGATATTCAAATTTGTTGTTTTGGAGTAAGTGCAAGGTAAACTTATGGCGTTACACCGTACAGTCTTCATTAAACAACAGATTTAATCATGGTTTCGGTATTGTAGGAGTGGAGAAACAGAATAAATTTCATTTTCCAGATAAATGTCAGGCAAGTTTTGAATGACTTTGTTATCAGATTGTACCTGCGTTTTCGGATATGAAGTCTCATTTGAAGCTTTAGGCAAAGGTGCTAACGAACGTTTGGAGGGAACGGGGATAAGTAGCTGATCACCTTAATAGCGACAAACAATAATGGTATGTGCGGCTGGGATCCATACACAGCATCCATCGAGGTCAAGTGAATTTGGCATTTTTGTAAAACAATGGACCCCAAGTCCACTCATTCTCAGAAGAGCAACCCTGACATTTTGGTTAACTTAAATAAAAAATATCAACAAGAAACTTTTTGACAATTAATAGTTCACAGCACCCCAATTTCAAATATAACCTTAATCCCACCCCGCAACAAGCAGTTACTTTTATTTAATTCATGACTAGGCATACTGTATGTGGTCTTTAGTTTAGCTTCTATGGCTGCACCAGACTTCTTTTAAGCAATTTGGATTTTGGAGAGAAACTACACAACTTTGTCAAGATGAAAGGGCCTCTTGTCGTCTAGGGACTGCATGAACATCCACTGGAACAATCACTTAGAAAATGGGATCATGAATCAGTTAAGAATTTGCAACACGAAATCCACTAATGAGTACTTTTTGATTTGAATTCACAAGGACATTCCTGAAAACATCGAACCCTTCACAGAATAATTATGTATACAACTGGATACAATTGCCAATACCTAGAATATCTATTAACTGAAATAATACCCAATTTACAACTGATTTCCGAGACAGACACCCGCGTTCACCGATAATGTTAAAATCGTGAGACGCTGAAGAAGACAATCAAGAGTTAATGCTATGCTTTCCCAACTGCTTCCTAAGGTTCTGCACTATAAATTCTGAGAGAACAAAAGGGCAGGCTGATAGAGTTAAAATGGAACCAAAATTTATCTTTGCTCAAAATTTACAAAAGTTGTAGTGGTGAGTTAAATGCCGATCACAAGTATAATAAGTTTGTAGACATGAGACATGAAATAAAGAGCTGCAAGCTAACCCATTTTGCTTTCATGTTGAATCGTGCAGTGACAATAGTTGTTATCCAGAGCTTCCCTGAACTGGGAGAAGAGATCCTTGCCAGGGAGGAAGAGACTCTTGTTTGCCTGTAACAAAGTTTGAGAGTTCTTTAGGCGCAACCACCATTCTCAACCATTCTTGCAGCTCTTCACCTTCTACTTTCTCTTTCTCTGAAATATGAGGTAGCGTTAGAACATCATCACAACTACATGCACCAACTTTCTATGAGAAGCATCTCTTTTGCAATTAATGCTCTATGCAAACAATTTAAATATGGATGTACAATTGATTACAACAGCCCATAAGAGAATAGAAGTGTGCATAATATAATTTGCTGAGATGGATACAAAGATCAGGTTCTAGTTAGAATGCATCTAGAAATAACCATGCTATCTTACCAAAATAATCGTGGATGGTGAGAATACAGTTACTATTCATCTTGCAAAGACATTAAAAGGGAAAAAAAATCTGATAATAACATAATGAGCCATCATGTTTAACAAATCATTTAGGTTAAACATGTTCAAATTAAAATGTAAAAGCCAACCCAATCTCTTGGAAACAAAACTTCCCAAAATACCTAAAATGAAACAATTATTCTTGAGTTTTGGAAAACTGCAGATTCCTACAGAATATGAACCCTCTGGAAAAATATTTTAGTGACAAACCTTTAAACCTAACACACTTCTTAATAACCAGAGTCAAGACCTAATGGCTTCTGCAGAATTTGTTTTGAGAAAGAAAAAAAGAAAAACATGCCCCCGATTCATTAATGGTTGAAACATTCTCTAACATACATTTGTTTTAAGACATACACATATGCATTTACTGAGCCATGCCTAGCCACAATTGAAGGGGAAAAGGATCATCATGCATAATGTTTTTCAATGATCAGTTATGCTTCAAGAACTTTGACTATAACCAGACTAGCAGCCCATATTTTGGTAAATATGTTGTAATGGAAGGAGCAAATTTCAAATTTCTAAGGCAAGATGGGGAGCAACATCATAATTACCTTCCAGACAGGCACCAAGACCATCCAAAACAACAGGATTAACATGAACAACACAAAGTGCTACTTCTAAGGCTGATTGCAACAATGCTTTCACCTCTCTGAACAAGATCAACAAGCTGCCCCTGTTACATTAAGTATTGGATCAGCCTTCAGATCAACATAAGAAGGAACAAAGGAAAAACAAATTTAAAAAAAAACACAAGACCTGATCTCTTCCACATGGAACAGCTCCGCCAGGCTCATCAATCCCACCACTTGAAAGTGTTGCTATAGAGACAGGGCCTATTGTCTGATTAAGACCATATTCAGCTATTGCCTTGTAAGCCAGATCAGTTGCCCGCTGTATATCATCAAGTGCACCAGTTGAAATATAACCTGAATAAACAACTTCTTCTGCTGCGCGTCCACCAAGAAGAGTAACCAAGTGATCGCATAACTCATCAATGAAGAGCAGATATCTATCCTCATTGGCTGGAGTATAAGTAAAGCACAGAGCCCCTCCTGTCCTCGGCAATATGCTTAATTTCTGATAAATGTAGTAATTTCAGATCATCCATGTCTTATGAGCACCAATAACTACGTAAGTATGCTCAGTGGACATTAGTAGAACTCTATGACTGAAGTTTCTAAACTTTTTTCCATTGTATTTGATCATTTGAGAGGACCTAATGATAACATTCTTTTATTTTAAATTATAGCATTTCTGGTCCTCCAATCACTTCTGATTCCTCCCATCTCTCCCTCTTGGGCTTTCCACTGAATGATGAACTGAAAAGAGTAGCAAATTTCAACATTCCCTAGATTCCTGTGGATATTTTTACAGCAGTTCCACACCCATACAACTTATGGAGTGTGCACATTATACGAATCCATAATTTAATTTTTCAATTTATCAGGTAGTATTTTTTAGCTTGGTTGTTCTCCGGTGAGATGTGTCAAATTATTACTTTATAATGCTTCTAACATTTGTAATATACAAGGACATGCAGTAGAACTTTTCCAATCATTTACCTCCACACGTGGCTGTCCAGGAAGAAGATTTGCAACAGCGGTTCCAACTACTGCATGACCAGCTTCATGCCTTGCTACAACAGCCTTCTCAATCCCCTTCAACTTTGCAGTTTTCTTCTCTATGCCCTACAGAAAAGTAATCTGTTTCAGTTTTCTGTCTTCTAACTTGTTATTTAATATTTTCTTATCATTTCCGTTGCGAAGTTTGGTAAATTGAAATAGAGAGAACAACAGGATCAAACTTCATAAATTGGAAATTAGAGTTTTTCTTTATAGAAGAAACAAAAAATCTGAAGAATTTATGAAAACTCAAAAGCTAGTAAGAATAGGAGTTAACAACAGAAATCAACTTGCACTAACAGGGAAAATATATTGACAATTGATTGAATCAGTACTATGTTAGTTGTAAAATAGCCCCGCCTAAACAATTCAATTGTACTTCAGATTTGGTAAAAAAAAAGGAACAAACCCAAGAACACAATGCAAAATGAGGCATTAGAATGCTTGGAGGGAGAGAAAGAGAAAGATACAGCAATTGAGTGCTCCACTGCTTGAATAAAATCAATTTTCTCCACAACTTCTTTGTTTTGTCTTCCAGCCAACAGAGCAGCTTCATTGACCAGATTTGCAAGGTCAGTCCTGCATAAATTACAAATTCAAATAGTCATTGCCTTTATGTTCACAAATAAATAAATAAATTTTTAAAACATAAAAAAAATAAAATAAAATGGAGGAAATAGCTCCTTAAGGGACCAAAGAGGAAGGAGAGTGGATACCCAGTAAAACCAGTTGTCATTGAGGCAACGTCACCGAGGTCAATCTCCTTTGATAGAGGAAGTTCTTCTTGGAAACACATACTTTTAAAATGGCTTCTCTTCCAATCCTATCAGGTGTGTCCACCTAAAAACAATGAGACTTCCTTAGAGGACTGTAATAAAACTTGTATAAGATTTCAAAATTCAAGAGAATCAGAATACAAGCTATAACCACACGATCGAATCTCCCAGGTCGGCGAAGTGCTGGGTTCAAGACATCAGAGCAATTCGTTGCTCCAAGGACAATTACAGCAGAGTTGCTATCAAATCCATCCACCTCCTGCAATGCAAGTTCATAAAGGTCATCTTATATGAGACGTTTTTCCCAAGAAATTCTATAACCATAAGGACAACTATAAAAGAAGCTTACAGTGAGAAACTGGTCCCGCTCATCATTACTGACAATTCGAAATCAACCATCACGACTTTTTGCCACTGCATCTATCTGCAAAAAAATAAATAATGTGTCAGTCTATCCGTCAATACCTTCATAGCGTGCCAGAGTTCCTGAAAAAATTGCAAAACCTTGTAGACTGACTCGTCTATGAAAATTATTGAAGGGGCCTCCTTCTTTGCTCGCGCAAAGAGGTCCCTCACATGGGAGGCACCCATGCCAACATACAACTCTACGAACTCACTTGTGGAACAACTAATAAAAGGAACTTCAGCTTCCCCAGCTACAGCCTTTGCTAGAAGAGTCTTACCTGTCCCAGGAAGACCCACCTGTAAGATAAACAAGACTGTACTGACAAATCATATGGAAAGAAATAATGCCAAAAAGTAAACATAGAAAGCATCGAGGCCTATAATATCCATCCTCTAGTAAAACAGAGTAATTTGCCAACATACTAACTCTAGATGGCAACCATTTCAATCAGTTGAACTTTCAAAACCTCCTATGAAAAAAAAACCTATGATTTATCATAGACCAGAATGATCCAGCCAACTGAAAACCACTCAACATGTGAATAGTCTCTGATTTAAACGCACCAGAAGAACACCTCGAGGAGGCCGGACACCAAGACATATATACCTGTCTGGATTCCTTAAAAATTCCTGAGCAGTAAACATGAGCATGTAAAGACCATTTCCTGAATGAATAACAAAAATTACCTACGAAAATTTTAATGAGCCTTTCAAGACCACAGATATATCTGAAAGATGCCTAGCATACCACAATTTCTTCCAGCTCCTCTTTTGCCTCATCAACACCTGCAACATGAGCAAAGGTGATCACTTCCCCTTGCTCAGACACCTGAGCACCACCAGGACCATGAGACTTGCGGTTCCCCACCTGCCCAGCTGTCTGCTGCCCACATGCTTAATTCCATTTACAAATCTTGCCACAAAGAATGAGTTTCAAAGTACACAAAAAGTAGCATGCCAATTACCTGAGAAAAGCTTACAGCATATCGGTGGAGAAGCCCTGCAAGCACAGCCACATAAAACAAAGCTATCTGCAAGGACAGCAAGTCTAAATAATAATAATAATAATAATAATCTGTGCAAAAGAAAAAAAAAGAAGCAAACTGCACATTCAATTTACTTTTCACTTTTATTATATCTACAAAAAGTGCAGTTGCACATTTTATTATATTTTCTGATCATTCACAATGTAGTTTAATATTTAAACCCATCTTTAATGGCACAGATATTTTCCCAACCGCCTCAAATAAAACAAAGAATTTGACTCCCAAAACTCACCAAAGCCGAGTTCAAGAATCCACCAGACCGTTTATCTGGCGACCCAAACTCCACCTGATTATCAAGCATCATCTCATACGGAGTCTTGATATCAGTAGGTCTCGTAGTGGTATATACAATCCTCTCAGTGGGCGCCATACTCTTTAACAAGTACTCTGTTTCTTGGAACTTATTACTGATCACTTCACCCTCCTGATAAGTCCCATCATTTTTCAACTTGAACATTATATGCTCACCATCAACTTCCACTTTTGCCACCTGGTTATTGTTAATTTTAGTCAGAAACTCACTGTATGGAACGCTAACGAGAGTGGTCGGAGTTCTTGGCTCCGAACCGGGTAACGGAATCCCAGGTCGCAGTAACCGCATAACGAACATAACCATACCTAACTGTAAAAGCAAAACTCCGATTTCTTGAGCCTGAATTATCCGCTGCCACTGAAACTTCCTTCCCTTTGACCACCAAAAGCTGCAGCTCTTGTTTCGTTTCTCCTTCCTAGGATTCGTCGACGGACCCGTACTTGCAGGACTCTGACTCTGATTTTGACCCTCACTCTCGCTCTTTTCACTCGATTCTCCATCTTGAGAACTCGCTAGAATTTTAGAATCTCTATAATTTTGATTGCTGTACAATATACCTCGCCCGAGACTGAATTTTTGCTGGTTTTTTAATAGATTAACTGAAGGGAAGGCGATTGTTTTGGAAACAAAATGATTCGTCTTTTGCTGGAAAACCCTAAATCTAAAGTGACAGAAGCTGGCACCATGTAAATACAGATGATTATAATTAGAATTAGAGCAGAGAAATCTGCTGTGAAACGTTGGATGAAGAAAATCAATCGATAACATTTTCAGAAAACCCTAGAAATTTGACAAACGAAAATGAGAATGTCCGCAAGTATTTATATGTTTTGGAGCAGAATAAAGGAGTGAGAGAGAAAATCAGGTGTGGTGATGCTTACTTGGAGGCTGATGTAGCGGACACGTGCAGTAAAGAAAGAGAATGATGATGGGGAACGTTTGAGTGCTACTGTCCACATACTCAGCATTGACTGCGCACCACACGCTTGGTGTATAATGACCGGAGATTTTTAAGGCATTTGATGCTACTTGGAAATTTTAAATCAATTTCGCAAATATTATACAAAAACAGAAAAGTATCGGGTACATTTTGAAATTATTAAAAAGTTTAAGGATCACATGACTCAAATACATAATTTTACTGCAAGAACAACCGCCATTTCCGAACATAACTGTTTTCTATTCTGTCGTTTGTTTGTCCAGAAATAGAACGCCAGAAGTCCTAAATTAGAGGATCTCGCAAAAGCTATTAGCCAAACAAATTAAAATCTCTTAAGACGAAAACCCACAACCAAATCAAAGATTTTCAGTTTACTTTTTTCATTTCATCAACTGTTTCTCTCGTTTTTCAATCGCAGGCATGGATCATGACAGAAAATTATAGTGTTCATGTGATATCATTCATTGTAGATTGTTCAAAGAAATAAAGATGGGCATTGTTGCAAAAGATATTCAATGTTTTGCATGGAAAATTGTTAGATTTTCCATGAATACTGGTTATAGATTTGCTCAGAAGCATCCTTTTGTTTCTTGGGTTGTGTCATTGTTTTTCCTTCTCTATTTGTTTCTCCCTTCCGTTTTCTTCTTTATGATATACTCTTCTCCGGTTACTGTTTGCATTACTGTTTTTATCAGAATTTATTTAAAAAGAAATCGTTCCGAAATTCAGAATGACCAAAAAGTTGATAAGAAATCGTCTGTGGAATCCCAGTCTATTGCAGCTGAGGCCGCTGTCCGTAGAAATGTTGATCAGCCTGCGGTGCTGAGTAGACGAAAATATGTCAAAGAGAATAACAAAAAATGGGACGCAGAAGGCGGTAATAAGGGTAACGGCGTGATTTTAACTTCAGCTCCTGATGCTTCCACTGTTGGAAACCAAAATGCGACCACAGGAGAGAAAGAAAGTCATTCATTCGAGCATGGAGAGAGTTCCAGTCAGAATATGTCTGACGCGGAGAATATTCAAGCAAAAGATGATTTGGTGGGTAAAACTAGCCTGAATGAGAAAGAATCAGAAGTTGTCATGGAGGAGAAAGGTTGTTCTTCTTTGGATGGTGGAGAGAGCTACTCGCGGAGTGCAGCTGCTCTTGAAAACATTCAAGCACCATATCAATCCGATTCGGTTTTGTATTCTGAACATTCGATGGTTGATCTCATTTTGCAAAAGGACTTTGTTGACCGGTCTGATAAAGGGACTGGCGGCGGTGGTGAAGAGGAAGGAGAAGAAAGCTCGGAGGATGAAGAAGAGGCGCAACAGGATGGTAATAATGCTGTCGAATGGACAGCAGATGATCAGCAGAATCTCATGGATCTTGGGAATTCGGAGCTAGAAAGAAATAAGAGACTGGAAAGTCTAATTGCAAGACGGAGAGCTAGGAAGTTGTTCAACATGACCAATGAAAAAAGAGGGATAGAACCAGGCAGTGGTCTTGCAGGTCAAATTACCGGAATTTCTATCTCGAGAAATAACCTTTTGAATGTTCTTAATAACCCAGATACGGTTGATGGCCTACAAATTCCCGGTTCAGCCCCTTCTGTTTTGTTGCCAACCAGAAACCCTTTTGATATTCCCTATGATCCATATGAAGAAAGACCCAATCTTGCGGATGACAGTTTCAACGAAGAATTCTCGGCAGCTAACGCGAAGGAATTGCTCTTTTGCAGACATGCGAGCTTTTTTCTGGGACCTTCTTTCTCAACGGAATGCCAGCAAGACCAACACCATTCCCAATTTGGTCCATACGGTATTGACAGGAGGACTGCACAAGGACTGAGATCCTCTGGATACAGAACTTTTTCAGGCAAGATACGCCTTTTTTGTGTCCTTTCCGCATTTGTTTTCAAGAAATTCAGACAACCCATGATATTTATGTCTGAATCATTTGTTATTATTTTGCAGATACGAGTGCCCGTGACCAGCAAATTGATGAGTTATTGGCTTCCCAAGAAGGTGAAGCTTTGTCCCGCATTGTGAGTGCAACTGATCTGGTTGAACTAGGAAGCCAATCTCCCAAACAATTGACAAAGTCAGGAGAAACCACACATGGCATGGTAAGAAAGAAAGGAGAGGAGATAGAAAATTCAGCTGATAGAAGTGAATTTCAAATGGAGAGAGATTCAGCTAGAGATTATACTAGTGAACCATGCTCACTTGACTCTGATGAGCCCAGTGAACAGAGTTTCCATGCAAACCTATCTTCAAATATAGGGCGTTTGGAACCAAAAGTGGGTATATTTCGTCAACCTCTGAGTGATCGTGTCAAAAATTCCCTTGTTTTCACAATTCCTGAAGGAATAGCTTTAAATGGACATTCATACAATTCCAGTCCGTCTGCAATTGATTACTCAAGAATGGAGGACCGTTTGTTTTATAGAGATAAAGGGCCTTGTCATAGCCCTGGCTATTCCATAGCTTCTGACTTGCAAGTGGAGGTCTCAGAACTTGGCTCACCGCCGCTGCCAATTGATGGAACCAATTCACCTCCTGATGCTGAATCCACGTATGATGGGGACATCAAAAAGGAAATCACTTCTGGCGATGAAGAAATGTGGGGAGCCTCATCTCACCTATCTGGAGTTGAGGAAAATGAATCCAGATCCAGAGAAGTTAATGAGGTCCGTGAGGATGATATTCTGGAAGTAGGATTTTCTGCCATCAAGAAAAATCTTCAGAACCCGGTTACATCATCCACATTTCCGGTACAGATAGCTAAACAAGATACGAGTAAAACAAGTTCATTGTCATCTTCAATAACTGAAATGCCAGAACAAGATCGAATACATATGAAGGACCGCGACAACACAGTTTCCCCAAATATCAACCAAGATGTGCAAGAAGCGCTAAAGTCTTCTCATTCTTCTGATGTATTGCCACCCAAAAATCCAGAAAAAGCATTGCCAGTGAGGGAGTCGATATCTCATCCACCCGGTGAAGTTTCTTCTGAAAAGCCAGAGGTTAGTTATTTTGTAGTTTGTAAATCTGTCAACTGGCATAACTGTTTAAGCATCAACTGATTCAATCTCTCTCTTTGGAGAAGAAGAAAAATCTGAAATGATTCTTGGATTTAACCATTTTAACTTTTGTATAATTAACAGGAAGTATCTAATTCCCCTGAGAAGTCTGCAGAAGTGTGTGCCGTTCGTAAGGTTGACGATCAAGTAGTGCATACAAACAATGACGAAGACAACACCGAGGAGAAGGGTGTTGGATCCCTAATATCAACCAACAAAGAAGATTTAACGGGCCCGTTACAGCCAGCTGAGAAGATTACTTCAGAATCTAGCATGGATATTAAGAAGAACCGTGACACGCCTGCTGAGCAACAAACCGTGATAGATTCTGAAAAACAGATGGAAGCAAATAAAAAACCGCAGTTTATTGAAGAAGATCCTCCAAAGCTAAATGAACAGGAAGTAGGGAGCACGTCGATGACAGCTGAGGTTCAAGAAGGGCAAAACACCGCAGAAGTGGGAGTTTCTGACGTAAACCAGGGTTTTGATAATCCCGTTGTTTCAGCGTTGCCGCCGGCATTCGTGGTTGAGCAACTTTACACCAATTTAAGTTCTTGCTCATCTCCAAGGTCTGTATTACCAGGAAAGATCCAGACAGATCGAATATCCCCATTGAGTTTTCACCAACAGACAACCAATGATGTCCCGCAATCCCTCGTGAACGAACTTGTCAGCAATAATCCATTGGTTAAAGTGTCAACTGAAATTTTAATCCCCGTGACTGCACCTGAAAGTTCACAGCATTTGGTAGCGGAACCAATAAACCGTCCATCAACTAGTAGCCGTTTCAGACAATCAGAGGTTAGTATAATATATAATAACCAAACAACTTGTTCAGAAGACAAATCATGAAACAAAATTCAAGGTCGAGTCTTTTGAAGCTCGTGCACAGTATTAAATCCAAAAAACAAAAAATATATTAATCAAGGTGGAGAAAGATTTAATGCTTAGAATATTCGCATGTTCATGAGCACACATTCTCATAGTCAACAAGCAGACATATTTCAGGAAAGTGTAGTCAACAGGCAGACATATTTCAGGGAAGTGTAACAGAGCAGAAAAGCTCTTTGTAAATAAGATAATGGATTTATATATACATCTTGTATTGAACAGGAGCCATCTCAATTTCTGCCTGAGCATACAGCACGAATGACCCCATCGAAACCAGAAGAGGAAGTTGCTAATTCAAACGCACCCGAAACTATCCTGAAGAAGGGTAGAATCACATAGTACAAAGAATTTGCAGATTACATCACCAGTCATTCTTTTGATTAGTCCTTATTAGAAGTTTATTTTCTACATTAATCTCATTTTTTTATATTCTATTTTTCAAGAATTCATGAGCTATGTTTGATTTTTCTTTTAAGTATGCAGAATGGTTTAACCTGTGATTAAAGAGAAATTGAACTAATGCATCCAGCTCCTATGACATTGAACAGGAAACCTCAAATTCTCCTGGGAAATCCAACAGAGACGCCAACCTCGCTAACAGCATAAATCATCCAGTGGCCAATGAGAGTGAAGATAAGGAGAAGACTGACGAAGGAAGCAAAGGTGAATCCTAGTTGTCAAACACAAAGGAGGAAATTGTGAAACCTCTAAAACCCGGAGAAGTTACTGCTTCAAAAGTTTTGGAAGATAGTGGTGAACATTAGGGAAAGTTGACAGTAAATGAAGCAATTGTTGGTCCATCAAAGTCATTTGATGGAGATGAGAGTTTAAGGGTTGTAAAGGATAGAAAGGACGTGATACAGCTGCCAAAACTAGCTGATTGAGAAAGCAACTTAGAAGCCAGTCAAGGTAGTCAAGCCGAATCTAAATATGCGGTGGAAAACAAAGCGGCCAATAAACCACCAGTTCTAGCAGCTGAAACTGCTGTAGAAAGGGTAAGATGATGTTAAATAGAAGTTTCCACTGTATTCTATCTGACCTTTGTTGAAATGAAGACAGCATGAGATAAGGAAAGTTAAATGCTAAAATTATATTGAGACAGTGTACAACACTTCGAATTTTGTATTGTTTATCCTTTCTTCTAAGGAAGTGAAAGGAGAACTAAATTTTATTGGATATAATGTCACAATCCCATATTTAACAGAAAGTTTCTGTTACCATAAGATATTAAGCTCAATGTTAATGAAACAGTCGCCAGTGAAATGAGCAGCAAAAAGAGCTTGTTTGATCAAGGGAATGTTTTTGACCAATTAAAGCCTGGTTCGAGTAGTGCAACAACTTAAAGGCCATTGAAGATGATAAACATGAACCAAATAATCTGAAGAAAGGCGACGTTAAGATGGATAACTTGACCAACCATAATATTGTTGTAGATCAATCAAAACCAAGATAATCAGATGTCAGGGAAACAAAGACAGAAACAAATACAGCAGCATGATGCTGTGCATGGCATTACCAAAGTCTTGAAGTCTGATGTTTAGAGGAAGTGGGTTTTGCTCAACTAACCAATTTTTTGAAGGGAAACTGAGAAGCTTTTCGTTCTTGAAACAAACTGACGATGAAAAAGTTTTGAACAGGCTCAGTTTTGAGGACAAGGATAAAGGTGAACTGCAAGTCAAATACACTAACTATTCTTTGGAAAGAAGTTCATGTTTGGTTCATGGCATAGTAATTGAACGTTTTGTTAGGCCTAGTCAGCAAGAAGAGACTTCTTTCTTCCCGAAGTAATAGTAGAGCAACTGGGATCGCCTCTGAGCTTCTGATTCTCCCATTTTTGTTTGAAATTAAAATCATCTTTGTACATTTGAGAGGTAGCATAAGCTATGCACTATTTTACATATTTGATGGAAATCTTTCATCCAGGTCAGAGGATTAGTTTCTCCTAATAAGCATATCTGGTCATAACGTCTGATCTTTTTCTTTCTTTATCTCCGAGTTGAAGTAATTTCATCAATGAGATATGGTTTCAGATTGTTGTGAATTACCTAACCATCATGTTAATTTCTTTTCCTTGGTATTAGCATAGGAAAACAGAACATGTGCAAAGCCATGTAAATAAATATTCCAATGTAGTTTCTAATTGGCTGAATGAGTTGTGTATTGACAGTGACTCTTGTGAACTGCAACATTTTACCCCGTCTTCATTGCCCTTTCCAGTGGGAGAAAATCATAACCATTTAAACAAGCCGTTGCTGGGATCAGATATAATCCAAGGATAACTCCAAACAAAATGGATTAACTTGAGATTTAAGATTAGATATAGAGTTTGTAGATAATTGAAAGTGGATAAGAACCGATAACATTTTAAGATTTAAACCCAATCTTAAAATTCACATATCTTGCCAAATCGCGCAAGTTTGTTAACTAAATCAAACACTTTCTTATCCTAAATATTTTACTGAAACCTATAAATTGAAGCTTGTGCTCTTTCACTACCATAATTATTGACAATTTGGCCTAGTGAGATAAAAGTGATTCACTAGTTTTGAGAGCTCTTCGTTTAGAAGCAGCAACATCAAAAGAGCAGCAATGCCTGCTTTAGCCGTGGCTGAAACAGGTAGTGGGAAGGATTTCCCGGCCAAGCTCACTGGCCAAGTTGTTGTTTGTAGCATTATTGCAGCCTTTGGTGGCCTTATGTTTGGCTACGACATCGGCATTTCGGGTAAATCTGTCGACAATTTGATTGAATTTTGCATTTCTATGTTATGTTCAGATTTTGAATCTTAACTTTGTTGATACTAATGTTGCAGGAGGAGTAACATCAATGGATGACTTCCTGTTAGAGTTTTTCCCATCTGTTTACGTTAAAAAGCACCGTGCAAAGCAAGATAACTACTGCAAATATAATAGCCAATATCTGCAGCTGTTCACATCTTCCCTGTATCTTGCAGCCATTGTGGCCTCTTTTTTCGCATCTCTCTTTTGCAGAAAATTTGGCCGAAAACCAACCATGCAAGCAGCTTCTGTTTTCTTTCTTTGTGGAGCCATTTTGAACTGTGCTGCCCTGAATCTAGGCATGTTGATTGCGGGAAGGATTCTTCTCGGCGCCGGAGTTGGATTTGGTAATCAGGTTAGTTTCAGAAACCTGAATTTGAGGACAAACATCAGTATCAATGATTTTTTTTTAATCTTTCGGTGACTTTTTCAATAATCTCATGGGATGTTGTTAATGTCTGCACAGGCAGTGCCATTATTTATATCAGAAATCGCACCCGCAAAACACAGAGGAGGCCTGAACATTTGCTTTCAATTGCTCATCACAGTTGGTATTCTAGTTGCAAATCTAGTTAATTATGGTACTTCAAGATTGCAACCATATGGATGGAGAATATCACTGGGCGGTGCAGCAGTACCAGCACTTTTTCTCTTGCTTGGATCCTGCATTATTGTAGAAACCCCAGCAAGCCTTTTAGAGAGAGGAAAGAAAGAAGAAGGTTTACATACTTTAAAGAAGATTAGAGGGGTGGATGATGTTGACAAAGAGTACGAAGAAATTTTGCAAGCTACTGAAACAGCTAAATTGATCAAACACCCTTATAGGAGCCTGATGAAAAAAAATAGCAGGCCTCAGCTAATCTGCGGCACAATCATTCATTTCTTTCAGCAATTCACTGGCATCAATATAATCATGTTTTATGCTCCAGTGCTCTTTCAAACTATGGGATTTGGGAGTAATGCATCATTATTATCTGCTGTCATCACTGGTACGATTAATGTCTTATCCACATTGATAGCAGTTTTCCTTGTGGATAAAGCTGGAAGAAAGATTTTGCTTGTTCAAGCAGCAATTCAAATGATTGTTACCCAGGTAAATTATCTATGAATTGCTTGGAATGAATGATATTGTAATTATCTTGTTTAGCATTGCTGACTCGATTTATTATATATCTATCTTGTAGGTAGCAATAGGGGTAATCCTGATGCTGTATTTGAAGGCTACAAACATAATGCCAGCAACTCTAGCTATAGTCATTGTGATTTTGATAGCTGTTTTTGTTGCTGGTTATGCATGGTCATGGGGCCCCATATGCTGGCTGATTTCCAGCGAAATATACCCATTAGAGACTCGAAATGCAGGTTATTTCTTCGCAGTGAGCACAAACATGATCTTCACATTTGTTATAGCTCAATCATTTCTCACAATGCTTTGCCGTATGCGATGGGGAACCTTCTTCTTCTTCGCTGTATGGCTCATCATATCATGCACATTTGCTGCCATCATGTTGCCTGAAACAAAAGGTATCCCAATTGATGAAATGACCGAAAGAGCTTGGAAGAAGCACTGGTTCTGGAAGAGCTACTTCAAAAATGACAACAATGGCTGCCCCAGATGCCAAGAAATGGGTGCCAAAACAGAACAGAAGTAGTTTTTCACCATTTCAATGAATTTCCCATTCTATAATGTTAAGGAATAAGTTTGTTTGTTTGTTCTTTAACATTGTCGTTATTGCAATGTCTTGTTACCATTACTTATTCCGTGTACATTTCTCCTTGACGATAAAATTAATGTTTTATATTTTTAAAATTAAAAAACATAAATACGACAATTACAAATATGCCCTATTAGTAAAATGACAATTCATTAATTATCATGAGAAGCACGTGTTAATAGATGACGACCTGTCACCTGAAAGTTAGCCTTTGACATGATAGGTTGATGGCGCATTTATATCCGTTGATCTTTAATCAAATGTAACGACCACTCAACCACAACTCTCCCTTCATTTTGTTAAGACGGATAATCTCTTCGTTTCTAGTCAACCTTAAGAAACTTTTTCCATTTCTTCAATCAATTAGTCTCCATCTATTCTGGTATCTGCAAGAGTCCACCATGGATTGCATTTACAAGAACCCAAATGCCCATGTCGAGGATCGAATCAAAGACCTTATTTCTCGCATGACTTTGAAAGAGAAAATTGGTCAAATGACCCAGATAGAGCGTCGAGTCTCCACTCCCTCAGTTCTCAGAGATTTATCTATTGGTATCGTTCTTTCTCTCCCGAGTTGTACGTTCTTTTTTGTTTAATGACTACATGCTAGTCTATGTTAGCGGCGTATGTCTTTGAGGCGTTGATTCGAGCACCTGGTGGACTATTTTTGCAGGGAGTATTCTTAGTGCAGGAGGGAGTGTACCTTTTGATAATGCTTTGTCATCAGATTGGGCGGATATGGTTGACGGCTTCCAGAAGGCGGCACTTGAGTCAAGGCTTGGAATACCGATCATTTATGGAATTGATGCAGTTCATGGTAACAATAGTGTGTATGGTGCCACCATATTTCCTCACAACATTGGCCTTGGAGCCACAAGGTCAATTTCGTTTTCAATCTTAAAGATCCGCTAGTAATTATTGTTGTTTGATGAATGAAGATAGCCAAGTAAATGAAAGAAATGTTCTCCTAATATACTTTCATTCTATATGGAGACGTCAAGAGCAATGAAAGGTCAAACAATGAGAATATAAAGACTGAATTAAATATGTGCCCTTTGTGTAGTTGTCATTGTTGTTCCGTAATTCTTAAGAACTAAGCTGTGTAACAGAGATGGACATTTGGCTGAAAGAATTGGAGTTGCAACAGCTCTTGAAGTTCGTGCAAGTGGCATTCATTATAATTTTGCTCCATGTGTGGCTGTAAGTTATTGGAAAATGCTACTGTTTTCAATTTGATCGTTGAGTTAGTTTCATGTTACCCATAATTAGATTTAAACATTATAACCTTGCTGAGTTGCTGTAGTCTTGAAACTTCTTCTGTACTTGTTACTTGTTAGGGAAGCATTTAATGTGGAGGAAGGCTATAAATCTTTTTCTAGTTGCAATGTTACTATAGCATATGTTACAATCATGTGAAAGTATGGTTGCTCGTCATTTTGCAATGTCATCATAATGCAGAGGATGGTTTGCGTTTAGCTGCTCTTACCAAGTTTAACAACATGCTCTATTCTGCTCAATTTTGGACCTTAATGCTCTTGTGTTTATTCTCCACCTTTAACCAAATAGGTGTGACATTTGATTTGTGCTGTCATTGATCTTTGTTTCACAATGTCAAATCCACTATTATCACTTTTCTCTCATACTCCAAGATTTGTTGCTGTATTGTTTAGTCGTTTCTGGTCCTTATGCAATGTTGCATGAATCTCAACTATCAAAATACCATGACAATTAATTAAATAAGACACAAAAGAAATATAATGAATGGTTTCATTTATTTTTGTTGATTTGTTATTTACAAAATTTGGTAGTATCTAATAGTAGTCCCCTTAAGATGTGAGATTCATATTGATATTGTCAGGCATCCTTATAGAGATCTGGGCTTCAGATCATGAATTTCCAGCAATTCAAAAACTTTGTTGATACTTGAGATATTTGGTTCTTTGTTTATTTTAATCTCTGTATTCTTTCACTTTTCGGCTTGAAGCGACTTTTATCTTGCTTTGACAGGTAGGCAAAGATCCCAGATGGGGAAGATACTACGAGAGTTATAGTGAAGATACTGAAATTGTTAGAAAAATGACTTCCATTGTCTCAGGATTGCAAGGACAGCGACCCAGAGGACAGCCAAATGGTTACCCTTTTGTAGCTGGAAGGTAGAAAGAAGTCATCACCCAATAATTTTCTTTTCCGCTTCTTTTATAGTCATCCTTATCTTCGTAATGGATAAATTTAAATTCTCATCTTTATTGAGTCTGGATATTACATATCCCAGTTGGGAAAAGAATAACACGGGACATTGCTCCACTTACATTTTCTGGTTCTTGAATAATCATACTACCTATTTATTTTATACCTTCCAACTTATGCAGTCATTATTCACTTTATTCTAACCATAGTGTGGCTCTGCCATGGATTTCCATCGTAGCCATCAAACACCATACGCTTATTCCATTGGAAACTCTTCTTATTGAGTTACTTTATGTTATTCCAGAAACAACGTCATTGCATGTGCTAAGCACTTTGTTGGAGATGGGGGTACGGAGACAGGTGTAAATGAAGGGAATACCATATCAACATATGATGACCTAGAGAAAATTCATATGTCACCTTATCTGGACTGCATCTCTCAAGGAGTTTGCACTGTCATGGCATCCTATTCTAGTTGGAATGGCCGCAAACTGCACGCCGACCATTTTCTCCTGACAGAAGTTTTGAAAAATAAGCTAGGTTTTAAGGTGGCAACCCCAATTGCATATATTTTTGAATACTTCCTGGATTGCCTAAAGCATTTATTTTCTGTCAATGTACACAATTATCATTACATTTCCTGTTGTTATTTGTTATTTATTCTACTAAGGTCTGAATATTAGAATGATGCTGCTGGTCTTACTTACATATTTGTTTTCTCTTTACTTTCCTAATTTTGTTTCAGTTTGTTGGAGTGCAAGTCAATATGAAATTTCTGTGTATCTTGATCCAGTGAATCCTTCTGCTTGCAGGGTTTTGTAATATCTGATTGGGAAGGTATCGACCAACTTTGCCAACCCCATGGATTAAACTATCGTTACTGCATTTCCACTGCTGTTAATGCTGGAATTGACATGGTAGGGTCCCTAATTTTTATTAGAGGTTGCTCACATTGATTCATGCCATCATTTTCTTACTGAGGAAATAAGCAGGTTATGGTGCCTCATAGATTTGGACAATTTTTTGAGGATTTGACATCTCTGGTGGAGTCAGGGGAGGTACCAATATCCAGGATTGATGATGCTGTTGAGCGAATATTGAGAGTGAAGTTTGTTGCTGGTCTTTTTGAGTATCCCTTCTCTGATAGATCTTTGCTCAATATAGTTGGCTGCAAGGTGAATTTTGAAGAATTCAGCATTTTCTCTGTTTATCTTATTGCATGCTATGGATGTGTTATCAGTCAAAAAATAAAATTTCTCTTATTTCTTGCCAAGCTGAATGTTTGAATTACTTTTTCTCTAGTTTTGTTATAACTTCACTTCCTTAATAAATCTTAAAGAATTTAACTAGTGGTGGCATTGTATGATTAATTAAGGTAAGTCGTTCTCATGATTTGGTATCTATGATATTCATGCAACTTTAGTTTATTCTAAAACTTGCCCCTTCCATCTTTTCAGTTCTTTGATTGGGCATTTGAGTTCTATAATTGTTTCATGTTAACATGACTGTTTTCAGTGTGTTAGGGCTGATAACATTCAGTTTAAACACTTCTCCTTATATCTTTATATTTGTTAAAGAGTTTTTCTTGTTAGTAGGGTCATATTTTTCATGCGATGCAGACTTTTCTTAATGGTTTTTCTGCAGCTGCATAGAGAACTGGCTCGCGAGGCAGTTCGCAAGTCTTTGGTTCTTTTAAAGAATGGAAAGAAACCAGAGAAACCTTTCCTTCCTTTAGACAGAAATGCTAAAAGAATTCTTATCGCTGGAACACATGCTGATGATCTTGGGTATCAGTGTGGAGGATGGACAAAAACTTGGTATGGAATGAGCGGCAGGATTACAATTGGTATGTAATTACACGGCCATTTCCCAAATATCTAATATTCCTAAAGCTTTCTTGAAAATGGTTGTGACAACGTGCATAGCTTCATAAGCCTAAGCCTTTTATTTCTCACCCAGAATGTTCCTTTTTAGATGCCCATTTGGTTTGCTTATTGGTTTAAGTTTTAGGGAATCAAGTTTCCTGTTCCTCTCCCAGGCCCCCTTTTTTCCACATTTCTTTTGCTCTTATTTACATTTTGTTTAATCAGTGAAGGAGATCAGTGCCAGCTAGACACCATTACCAGTGGCATCAGATATATAGGCAATTCATAGTAACCATACTCACATGCATGAACATCCTCCACACATTTATATGCATACAAACCATGCATGTTTAAGATTGTATGATATGTATTCTTACTGCCTTATCCAATTTGTCTGATTGTGAACAATTTATGCGGTAGTACTTATTTCTTTCAACTTGATCTCATTTCTGCCCCATGTCTGAAAAGAAACCCACCCAGCCATCCTCCTCCAACTCAAACAGTAAAGAGGAAAAAGTGGGAAAAGAATTTTGGCACAGAGAGAATCATTTTATGTGCAGTCACTCTTACAGCTTCTGTAGTTTTAACACCACAATCGAATGTCTTACTCTTTACATGTTGCAATATAGGGTAGGCAACAGTTTGATCTCCTCTGAGATTATTTCATTCCAGGAACAACCATATTGGATGCAATCAAAGAAACTGTGGGAGACAAATCACAAGTGATCTATGAAAAATATCCATCATCAGACACCTTAGCAGCCGAAGATTTTTCTTTTGCCATTGTAGCTGTTGGTGAAGAAACATATGCAGAAACCCTTGGTGACAACTCAGAGCTTACAATCCCCTTGAATGGAAATGATATTATAAGGTTGGTTGCTGAAAGAATTCCCACATTGGCAATTTTGATATGTGGAAGACCCTTAGTTATAAAGCCACAGTTGTTGGAAAAGGTAGATGCTCTTGTTGCTGCTTGGCTGCCAGGAAGCGAAGCAGGGGGAATTGCTGATGTGGTGTTCGGAGATTATGATTTCATTGGCCAACTACCAGTCACATGGCTTAAAAAGGTTGAACAGCTACCAATGAACGCTGCAGATAATGCCTATGACCCTTTATTTCCTCTAGGTTTTGGTTTGTCATGCAACAAGAAGAAATCTTTGGACTAAACAATCTTATGGCCAAAAGAATCTGGCCTAAAGATTGAGATTCCGGAACAGAGATATGATGGAAATAGCTTGCTCATCATTGAGCTTCCCCTAGTTACTGGACTTCTGTCTCTATTGCCTGACTTGTGATGATTTATTCACCTTGTCATAGCACGCTACCAATCCCATTCCCCTGTTTCTTAGTCATAGTAATGTCAGCAAAGTTTGCTGGCCTATCTGCTTTTCATCCAAGTTGATTAATAATGTGTTAAGGTAGTCAATTTGGTAATAATCATTTGTTTAGTTGTTTACAGTCTGCTGAAATTTGAGAATGGTATTATCACATCAATGTATACTTTCAAACATACATACCTTCTAGCTGTGGCTGACCCAATGTTTTTGTATTTTGTTGAATTGGGAATATATAAAACTTTGTCTATGTGGGTGCAGATTACAGCTTCGCATTCATACATCATATGTTAAGTGAGATTTTCACAAAAGCATAGAGCAAGAGAAGAATCAGAATATTTATTTGAGAACAAAATAGTACTCAAGATGACAGACAGGTGAAGTATTTGATATTCTAAATGTGGTTGTAACTGGTTTGAGTTGATGAAAGAAAGTGCTTTTCCCATCCCATGCAACTTGCAGTAAGGGCTTGTGCTTTTGTAAAAGGATGGTGGATGGTTTTGTCTTCTACCTTGGAAAAAAAAAGGTAATATGACTAGGCTTAATCATGCTGTCTGCCTAGTATCCTTCAACTCTTCGCTCGATGGGTTAAGTAGAATATGCGCTTCTATGTAACTCCAATGGTTGGAAACTGGGTTTTCCAGATAGTTGCTGATCCTGTAGAAGAAATAACTGAAGCAACTAGAAACAAATATAAAATTACAAAAGAAACAGAGGGCAAAGAATATGGGAACATCACATTTTTGTTTGCCTGCCAAGCCTTAACAATCATCGATCTCAATTTAATTACTAAACCCAGGAAATTTCTTATTGGAAAAAAAAATAAAGGAATTTATTTTAAGACATTAAATTTATAATCACGATTAATTTTTATAAATAGATATGAATAATTACTAAAAATTAAGTATTTATAGTTAATCCATAAAATTAATTTATTAAATATTATTATTTATTTATTTTTACAAATTTAAAATTATCAGATACGTGAATAAATACTGAAAAAATAGTACATCTAATTCATGAATTAAGAATCATTACTATTTTGTCAATATACTATCTTTACTCATGAATTAAGATTCTGGGTATTTATCAGTTTTGCTAGTGTTGTGTAGTGGAGAGAGAGAGAAGTAAAATCAAATGAACATTCATTGAGTATTAGGGAAAATAGTACTAACCCATCATTGGTACTTTGTCTTAATAAATGGATGTTGTATGATTGGTTCAAAAAAGCACTTAATTACAAAGCAGATTCTTTTCCTCTAAAATTGAAGACTATTTACACATGTTAATTATTATTATCATCATTAATTATTGTAATCTCTCCTGGTTGAATCATAAGGTGACTAAGAACTCTCTATGGTTTCTGCCACAGCTGCTGCCCACTGGAAAGCTACATATTTTGTCTCCATGAAGAGGTTAGCTTTAAATTTTAGAGACTGGAGTGAAATCTTTTTATTTAGTTGGTTGGTTAGTTAGTGCCGTACACTTTGTATGGAAAACCAATTGTGCTTTGCTTTGCTTTACTTAACAACGAAATTGAATGAAACAAGCTCATAAATCGACAGACAATCTGACCTGAATCTTGCTTTGTACCATAATTCTCTGCTAAAATAATCAATGATTTAATACTCTTAAAAGAGAGATCTTCTTCTTTCCAAGTGGATCTTCTGAGGAGAGTATCATATTGTCAAAAGTTTACCAAAGAGCAACGAAAAGGGGGAGGCATTGGGGGGAATGAATGATGTAGAAATTAGTGGAGTTTAGAGTCAGCCTCAACTATGGTTTGAACAACAAACACAGTCAGGCATGGATTATAGAAATGGCTTCAGGGGTTAAAAAAGGAAGAAAAGTAGGTCATCAGTACTATAAATCTCTAAATTGAATGCTTTATGACTCAACCACAATTCAAAATGATAGTAAATTTTGAACTTTCCTATAGGAGCAGAACCACATAGACGATCATTTACCATTAGTTTTGCAATTGAATTCATGCGCAGGCAGAAAGTTCTGATATTTGTGTTTGTTATCACAGTGGGGATCATCAGTTTGACAACATTCACAAAGTAAATTATTACAGTTGAGATAAATTCAAAGATGCCCATTTAATAGTAAAGCACGGTAGGGTCGTTTCACTAGTAATATTGCAGCAGCGAATAGAAATTGTAGAATTCATGGCATAATTCTTAGCATCACCGACCATTGAGATTGGCCTTGCCTAGAACATTCTAAGCTTTTTTCCACTTTATTATTGAAGATGCTTATCTGCTGATGCCTTTATTTCATTCCCCATGAGCACATGAAATTCCATAGCCAAGCTTCTCTTTCTGCATTCCAATCTTATCTCAGAACAGAGGTACCACCTTAACGTACCAAATATTGAGACAAAACTATGTTGAGCTTCAAACTCACTTCCTAAACTCAATAATCAACACACAGATTTTCCATCGTTTGGACAAGCACAAAACTCCCTTCTTCAATCGTAACCACATAACAGAAAAAGGTATTAAGGGAGAAAACCCGAAGACCTCCAAATAAAGTACACCAAGAATAGTTAAATACAAGGGAAATCAAGGTTTGGCAACCTTCTCTTAGTTTCACATTTTCGACTTGTAATTCCACGGAAAACAGTCATATCCCCCTCCCAGTTGTATTACCATGACTAAAGTCGAGTTGTTCATAACATATTCACATAAAAGCAAGAAAAAGCACAAACACAGCTGTACTAATGAGTACAAAGAAAACCTGGCTGTGGCAGCCATGAAGGTTTTCTAATAAATGTAATCTGCTCACCCTAGAGGGTACGGCATCTGAAATGCCAAATTTTGAATTCCAAAGTAAGGTTCATGAACTGCATCGCTTTGCACGTTCTGTTCTTGCATTTTAAGCCCGTATGAGTGAATCCCATAAGGAGATGTCATTAACATATTTCCCTGTGTTGAACTGAAAGCCATGGTTGTACCATTATTTGGCTGATGCCATTGAAAATTTGTTCTGGGCAGGGCACCGGAATTGGGCTGCTGAGAAAGCACTGTCGACTGATCTGGTGAAGGAGTTCTTTGATTATCTGGTGAAGGGGTTCTAGTCTCATTCAGATTCACTGTCGTTATGTCATGAATGCTTGCTCTCCTCTTATCCTTCCCTCCAGAAAGCTGCCTGATAAAGTACTTCTGAGCATGACTAGCTACTTGAGTTGGTGTTCTACTGGTAACGAAATTTCGAGAAATATTTCTCCAATCTCCTTTGCCGTGCTTTTTCAAACCCAACAAAAACAATCTGTTGGAAAATCATAAAATATCGGCGTCAAAATTGCAAAGTATCAAATAGAAGGTTGATATACAGAGAATTAACCAAGAGCCTAGAAAAATGACAAAACCAATTAACCTGCCAACATGTTAATGTATGCCTTTAGACTAATCTTCAATAACAAAAAAACTAATTAAAAGAATATGATTGCAAGCACATAGATATCATACATATCCAACATCTGTTCAAGACTTCAAGTTCCATAATATTCCCCAGTACGGAAACATAAAAGGAATTGTGATAATCTTACTTATGCTCCTCTTCTGTCCATGGAACCCCTTTCTTCCTTTCTTGCTCAGCAGGCCGAACGGAAGATCTTTTTCCGCCAGTCCCATTCGATTGCTTTAATCCACCATGGTTATGATTGCTAATCCAATCCAATGTGAATGGAGAGGAATTACTATATCCTGGAATTGGAATCAGCCCGGCTTCTATGTTGGTAATATCGTCTTCCAATTCTTTATACTGCTTTATTACATCCATTACTGTCTTCCCCGGAATCATGGCCGCCACTTTGTGCCATCTATCAGGACTTTCCTTATCATACACTGCTAAAGCATTCTCAAACATCTTGTTTTCTGCTGCGGTCCATTTTGTGCTCTTGCTTTCTTCACGAAGCCAACTCGAGCTCGAAAGATAGGAGGGAGGGGAGATTACTTCTGTTTCCCGCTTCATCACGATAAACTACCAAGCAAAGCTTCTGACAAGTATTTATTTAAAACAACATGTAATAATTGAACCAGGTTCAGATTTTTATGATTGTTTTTCAGTGATTCTTGATTCAAGGTAGAAGATTTGGCTTGAGAAGTTAAATGGGCGGAAGAGAGGTCAAGTAGAGCAATAAGCCACTCAGAGGAAATGGAGAGAAGTGGAGGTATCACAAAGAAAATATCAGTGTTAAATCAAGAAGCATTTGCAGGGAATCAGAATAGCCTTTTCATTTAGAGGGGGTGCATACCACAAGGAATCTTAAAAAGACACAACTTTCAAAAAAAAATCTCCCAAATTATTTAAAATCAACTCTTAACTGTCCCTAGATAAAGAACCCTAACAGGCTTACAAGTGATACCACTCCTGTAAGATCTGAACCATTAAAACTTTCCAGGAAGACAAGCATAAAGTGAGAAAAAAAATTGGAAAACCCAGGAACAAATTCAGGAAAAACAAACAGAAGCTCCGAAAACTCGAAGCAACAAAATCGTTTATGTAGCTTGAGCCTGTTTAATGCCCAAACTGGAACAACCTGAGAGCCAGAGAAAAGAACCGAGAGCAAATGGAAACCCAAAACAGAAAAAGACTGGAAACCCAGGTGGGGAAGAATGAATTCAGTGTAAAAAAAAAGCTGGTAAAGATCTCTCGTTTCCTACTTTTCCTGGAAGTTTGAGCAACAAAAAACACAAAAGAAAGAAGTATACATGATGAACTATCAATGACAGAGAGAGAATAGTGCTAAACTGAAAAGCAAGCTCACCAAAGCTCCATGAAATGAATCCAAAATTATGCTTAAATCTTTGCAGAAAAGGGGGAGAGAGAGAGAGAGAGAGAGAGAGATGGGTTGTGATTGGAGGTTATGGGGTTTGTGGATACTGCAACTTAGACGAAGTTCCCTCTTATTATATAAAACACTGTCTATTTTTTTCAACATTAAAATAATACTGTAAAAAAGCGATCATTATTATTATTATTTCTGAAGTTGTGGCAGCCCACGAAGCTCCTCGCCTGCTTTCACTAGTCCATCAGACGTTTCTAAACCGTCTGATGAAGCAGCCGGTTACAGCTTTGATTCACAATGAAATCAGTTGGTAAAATAAATTATAAAAATAATTTAAAAATTAAGTCAATTAACTCTCGTATTTATATTTTATTTAATCAATTAACATCGTGCCAACTGACAATTTAATCAATTCCTAATAAGGAATTTGTAATTAAGAAACGAATTATTATTATTATTATTATTTGTTTGGTTGGTTGGTGTTCCACGGGTAGCCGCCAAAGGAACGGTGCTGATCAACGTTAAATTTTTTGCATGGGCAATGTGATGCGGTGGGCCCCCGACACGGTTTCAACACTCTGATAGGGGGTGGGTTATAATTCAAGGAGCTGGGTGTTGCTTCGTTTACGTGTCGCCCGATCATTGGCCAAAGAGTGTTCCTCATCCAGTAATCTGTACCCACGTGTGAAATTGAAAAATTCAACGATGGTACCACTTGTAATAGAGATTGAATGCAATTGCCAGCCAACCACCCCCCTCTCACATCTCACATCGCCTCTCTCCCAAATCCCCATGTTAGTTAGTGGAGTCGAGTAGGAGAACAACATCACCACAACCACGCTCTCTCTCAGCGTCTGTAACTCACGTGATCATACCCATTTTTCTTTTCTTTTGAAACTACCAAAAAATAAATAAATAAATAAATAAAATTCACTTTTCTATTTTTTAAATAATTTTTAATAAATTATTTTAAAAATATATAATTTTAAAAAATTATTAATTAATAAGAGTGACTATTTTTAATATAATAATTTAATTAATTTTAAAAATTATTTTTTTAAATTTTAAATTTATTTATATAAATTAATACAAAATTTAATAACATTATTGTTAATTAAAATACCCAGACTTTATTGTGTTAATAATTATTTTACCTTTTTACCCTCACTAATTACTCCAAACACTAATAATCCCCTCCTAACAAGAACTGGTACAACTTGCTAAGGTCAAATCAAAACCCTTTTTAATATTTTTTTTGAAAAAATAATATTAATTAAAATTGTAAGGACCTTCTTAATAATCTTTGCTTTGGTCTGCACTGAACTAAAAGACAATCTGGGTTTGTTAGTAATTGAAGTAATCTTACTGTCAAATCATTCCAGTAATTATCAGCGCCTGACACAGGGCACGAACACTTACTTGTAGGTACTGACACTTAGACGAGATGACTTGGCTGCCACTCTTCAATGCTTTGTACTTTTTCTTATTTACTTGATTGGAAAAGATGTTGTGCCATCGTCCCTTAGTGACGAATTACTTTCGGCCATCGATGCCATTCATTACCCTTACACCTCGGCCCTTTTTACTCCAATTGCACCAGACAGACAGAGACAGCATTAGCATTTAGCGAGGAGGAAGAACAGAGGGGCGGTGGGGTGGGTGCTGTGAAGGGAATTCCGCGCTTTGTGCCACACGTTAACAGGTACTTCTGGGTCACCATCGTCTTCCTCCAATCTCTCACCCCACCTTGGATGGGGGACAACGTGTCCACTGAATTATCTCATGCGTCCAATTCTCCTAATTGCCCCTTGCAACTCGGTGTCCTGTCCTTTTTGTCCCTCCTCGATGCACAATCAAGCTCCAAGGTACATAATTGTACTTAGCGACGTAAGACCCTTAAATTGTAAAGAACTCGCACGATTAATGCTTCTCACGTGCGACCTACTGTCGGGAATCATGCGCTTCCAACCAAATATTTATCTATTAATTCTAATAAATTATGATGATATATAAAATATATTTTTTTTGACATAAAATTTAAATTTTAAATAATAATATCTATGAAGCTGGTCTCTGCTTAATTTATAATTTCTTCTTAAGCATGGGAACGGCAGAATAATAATAATTTAAAAATGGAGTTGTTATTAACCATGGCTGTCTTCTCTTCCCCCATTGAAATCCAGATCATCATCAACCATGCACGGGACGTGCCACATTAACCATGACGGCGCGTGCAATTGACGTTACCGCAGCGCCAAGGGGTGACGGGGGCTGCTGGGGACAAAAGCAACTGCAAAAATAAATAAATAATTGAATATAAACGAACTGGAATGGGGGACATGGGCAGTGGCGCTACCGTCAATATTTATTTTCCATAAAAGGAAAGATTCCGTTTTAATCTTTGTTTCCAAAAGTCAAAAAGTCAGAAAGAAAGGGGCGGGGGCGGGCGGCCCGGTGAGCGTGTTTACATCGCATCTACTCCACTTTTACGTGATGTCATGACCGCCCGCGCGTGCAGTTTACCGCTAACATTTTTATTCACGAGCGATCTCCTAAAAATATTTCAGTTTTCACTCAGAAACAAATTACTCTATTTTTAATTATATTAATTTTTATATTTTAATTATATATATATTTTTTTAAAAAAAATTAAAATTACACGAATAAATATCATATAATAAATATCAGTAAAATACACGAATAAAAGAGACAAAAAATAATTTATAAAAAATAATTATTATACGATAAATTATTTTTAAAAAATTAGAATATTACACGAGTTAATATTACATATCACCGAAAAAAAGAAATTAATTTTTTTCGAAAATACAATCATATGTCTAGTGATACTATACCATATACATATTTATTTATTATAAATTTTAACTTTTTAATAATTAAAATGAATATATTCGTACATTATAATTCTACTAAATTAGTATACATATAATATAATAAATAAATTAAATAAAATATTATATACACATTGATTAATTATTTTTAATATAATCTTTTAGATTTAAAGATTGTTTTTTTAATAATTTTTTTATTGAACTAAATATGAATATGTTTTACATGAAAATTATATTTATAAAAATTCAATAATAAATTTCAATAGCATATTATTTTTAAACTCGAAGTGCTTATTTAAAATTAATAAAATTATTTTTTATAATTAAATAAAAAATTTTGATGTTATTGATTTTTAATTGAATAACTTTATCAAATATAAATTTATATTTATATTTTATTTTTAAAAATAAATTATGTAAGATATAATATTATAAATAAATTATGTAAATAACTTTTAATTTTTGAAAATAAATAAATTTTTTATTCATTTTTTTTAATTCTAAATATTTAAAATCAAAAATCTATCCTTAAAAATTATATTTCAATTAAGGAACTGATTTTTTCGATCGAATTCTTAACAGTTTTAATTATATCTAAGTTCGTTGCTCATTTTTAAATAAATATGAATTGATCTTCGATTTATAAACAAATGGGTAGTTTTAATAAGTTAATCTTTTGAATCGATAATAATAAGTGATACAAATTTTTGTGGGAGTGTGAACCTTAAACACTTGCATTTTATACTTCAAAAGGATAAATGAATGGACAATAAAATTTAGGTGAGCTAATGGCCGGGGTCATTGTTATGATGATGTCACGTGATTGAATAAATAAAATATTATATTTTATATTAAATAAATATAAATTAATTTTGAATTTATGATATGTTAAATAAGTAATATTAGTTAATAAATTTAATTTTTTGAGTTGATGATAAATTGTTAGATGAGAATATGACTAATTATGACGCAGAAGTGAAGATTAATGGGTCAATGGGTCCATATCGAAATACTAAGCGGCGGCCAAGATTTTGGGAAATGGGACAGACAGGAAGAATGTGCAATATTGTGGAGGACACAATTAGCCATTTACATAAATAATTACATCGCACGCAAACACACACGCTGTCGAAAAAGATTTGATGAAAATCAATCGCAGAGAAAAGAGAAAAATGAAAAAGAAGAAGAATCAATGTTTTACTCAATTTCTTGCTCGAGAGAGCTGTTTCTTATTACTTCCGGCCGCTGTGTCCTATTATTCTCTTCCCTTGCCTTTCTTGACTGTTTGTTTCTCCCTCATCTTTATATGTTTTGGTTCGATGGTATTGATTAATTTTGTGTGGGGGGAGTCCTGGACTTTTTCTAGCACTTGGGAAGATCACTGGGAGGTGGCAAAAGCGATTCGTTGGGGCCTTTTCCATTGTCTACAACAAATGCCATCTTAAGTCCCCACGTTGTGTGCACTTCCAAATGGCAATGCATGAACCAAACCCCTGCAAATCAAGAAAGGAGCACGTTAAGAGTATGTTTTAATTTGCATAAGTGCTTATCGGGAAACGATGAGTTATTTTACCTGGGTTGTCTGCCCTGAACCTAATTGCAGTCCATCCACCAGAGGGGACCCCAATTGTGTTCCTCTCAACAGGGTCAACGAGATTGAATTTCTTTGGATCCTTCTCTGGATTGAAATTGCCTACTCCTCTTCCAACTGCGAAGAAATTGAAGCCATGCAGATGAATTGGATGGTTTTCGGGGGCAATCATTCCCGTGTCTTGTAAGACTAGCTGTACAGTAGAGTTGTAAGCAAGTCTGTAAAGCCTTGTTCCATTCATGGTCAGGAAGTTGGTAGGCTGGGTGCCTGTATAGTTATATGTTATTGGTGGATTTGCAGGGAAATCATCTGTGAAAACTCCGCTGATGTTGAAGAAATGGGCTTGAAGCAGGGCAATAGTTGGCATAACAAAAGTAACATTGTTAATGTCTGCAACAACACGATTGCCATTAACACAAGTTGAGCAGGGGCTGATTCCAAGGCCAACGGTGAAAAGAAGGGAATGATCAATCTTCAACGGAACTCTGGCGGGATACTTCTTGGAATTCAGGCTTCTTAGGGAATCAGTAAAGTTTGTGGCGACCGGGGTGGCGTTTCGCGGGGGAGGGGTGGTGAGAGTAGTGGCAGTGCCGGAGAGGGTGCCGGAATATTGTACTGTAGCGGTGGCAGTCTTGTTGTCTACTAAAACTATCGGCGTGTCCATGAAAGGCGAAGCAGCAACCATGTATTTGCCTGTTTCATGATCAGCTGATAAAAGAGCGTTTGTAGTTTGGCCGGGAGCGATGACAACGGTGTCAATTTTTAAGGGCTTTACGTACGAGGCATCAACCTCAACGACAGTGAGTTTATGGCCAGCAATCTTAAAAAAGAGCTCCTCATTCAGTGCAGCATTGACGAGTCGCAGCATGTATGTTTTACCAGGCTCTACCGACAACGTATATCCTCCTGGAAATCGTAGAAAGATTCTGTCAAAATACATTGGAAATGAACATAATTTTCTTAAGTAACTTTCCTATTTAAAAATTTTGTACCCTCAGAAGGGCAGCTAGAGAGATGCCCTGGATGTCCATTGATAGTGTGAGCATCGGAAACATTGGGTGCCTGACCAGATTTCATAGCTTCGCTAATCACAGCTTCAACATCTGATTTCCACCATTCTCCTAATATCACGACAACTTCCTTGTGTGGTTTCGGGAACGGGTAAGGGACGCCCCGTTTAGGCAAGATGACGATGGCACCGTGGACAGTAGCCCTGAGCCAGAGAATGTGAGCGTGCCAAAAAAGCGTACCCCTTTGTCCAGTAAGGGTGAAGTTGTACACATAGTTTTGCCCTGGTTGAATCGGACACTGTGTTATGTATGCAGGACCATCAGCCCAACCCGTCCGCAATTGCCTCACTCCATGCCTGCATCAAGCGATTATTAATACATCAGATGAGAATTACAATACATATAGTCTTAAGTAAAGCGTAGAAAGGGTGCAAATGATGCTCACCAGTGGATGCTAACATTGTACTCGACATGGTTGACGACTTTTACAAGCACATTGTCGTCCTCTCTAGCAACTATAGTTGGGCCAGGGAATTTTCCATTCACTGTAACGATGGGTTTCGTTGAGCACATTCTAGTGGCGTTCTTCGTGTCGACCTGCATGACATTGTTCACACGGTGGGCTACAGTAACCAAACTAAGGTGGTGCAGTCTCAACAACAATGCCTCTTTGCTGTTTGACCAAGATTTGTCAGGCTATATACAAGCAATTAAACTAATTAACTCTTCTTTGTTTGACTTGGTCGCTAATTGTACCCGAGTCCGTATACACTATACCCATTTTTAACCTCATTTTCATTGACCAAAATCAAAGAAAATTCAATTTCCGATGGCGCATGTGTCTAGAAAATGCCAGTTTTGATCATATAAGACATGACATGTTCGGCTGTTGGTGAGTCAATTCGGATTATCAATATCTTTTCGTGATAGACAACATCGATTTTGAATGACACTAAGTAATCAAAAGAAAAATGCAGTTACGTACGTGAACTTAATGACAGGTAATATGAAGACGTGCATTTGCATGTTATCTGGTTTGAAGAATTTAAGAAAACGATTTAGGCAGACAAGACCATCGATCTTGAGATGCCAACCAAATTAAATGACAAAACATTGGAAACTCACTGTCAATTTCTTGCAGATGTGGCTTTAATGATTTGCTCCTTTTCAAATTTTGTCCTACGTCAGTGTATATTCACTTGATCAAGTAATGGACGTTTCAAAATCATTCTCCCAATAAATCAAACGTGAAGACGAAGCTCATCAAAGCTTCTCCGACTCATTCAAAGCACTTCGCTTTACAGAAGAACTTATTTCATATGTTTTTCTTGAAAAGAATTATGCACCATGATTCTTTTCAAGAATCATGTGTTTTTCTAACTTTTCTTTAGGGACCGGCATTTAAAAACCTACGAGCAGGCCAAAGATATCTCCTTGCATGCATGCGGCGGGCAGAAGCACTAGTTACAGCAATAATAATGTGGATTTTCTAGACATTTTATTGAGGTTGAACATGACAGGGGAAAGTTGATTTTCAGACAATACTAAGCACACGATATCATATGCAATAATTACTTCTGGAAAAAGTGCTTACATTGAACTTGTAGTGTCGAACCATGCACTCGACGGATGCCGGAAACAGACAAGCGAGTAGCAATAGAACTCGAATCCATGGCGCCATCTCCATTTCCCTCCCTCTGGCCTGCTCTCACTCTAAAATATCGTCAACTCTATATGGTTTAATTTCAAAGTATGTTTGTGCAGTCATGGCAGAACGAGCAATGCAAGCTTATAAAGAGATGAACAAGCACAATCTCTGCTGCCATGTCGTTTTTACCAGTTAGGTGTAGAATAATATATAGAAAGAATACTTTACAGGCAAGCACAACGTTCGTGTAGAAATTAAATAATAAAAAAGGAAATGGACCAGGAGATTTCTTTGGAATTTTCTTGCGTATTACACAAAGTAAAGGTAGTTATAAGACACTCTCTGAAGCGAAGCCAAACCAGTGGATGTTCGGACACCATATTTCAATTGACTAGGTGGTCGGCCACCGGTTTGGTCCAACCGTATTGGGTAAAGTACACCCGATCCCTCAGCTAACTTAACCACAATTCAAAAACCATGACATGTGCACGCTGCAAATTGGAACAAGTACGGAGCACACTGCACTTACTGAATTATTTTCATGTAGTAAAATGTCGAGACTCTAATTTTCACAATTATAATAAATTATAATTTTTTATAAAATTTTGTTTAAAAGAATTTATTTTTATATAATAATAGTAATTATTATTATTTATATATTATAAAAATATATATTAAATAAAATATTTTTTAAAAAAATTTATAATAATAATAATTTATTTTTTAAAATTATTATTGTATTACTTATGTTTAAAAACTTAAAATATTTATAATTTATTAACGAGAATTTTTTGATATTTTTATATTATTATTTCGATATTATTTTATTTTTTTTACAGTAAGATCCCAGCAAAGTTATAATCTCTTTACGATAATAAGATTAGTTTGATTTTAACATTACGAAACATAAAGCAAAGAAAATTTACTGTATTATCTCATATTTCTGATCAAATTTAAACATTGTTAATGCAAACTCTCTCTTGGGTTAGTATTATTTCATATTTTTGTTCCATTTTAATAATGTTTCACTGTATATTACCACTGTGAGGATGGATAGATACGAAGAGAAGTGACAGAAACATGCATGCTTCGAGAAGATGTGGAAGTGAGCGAGCGAGCGAGGCGGCAGACAAAGACGTGTTGATGGGTAGATGAAATGCCTAGCTATGCACTGATGAAGGTGTTGAATGGTTAAACCAACATTAATGAACAGGTTCGATGTTGCTGCAGTTGAGATATGCTTTTCATGGACGGCTTTTCTACAGCTTCACTGCACAAATTAGCTTGTCTTTCAAAGTTACAATGATAGGGTTGGTAACTACAGCTCAGCTAATCTTTGTTTATGTAGATGAAATCATTTCTATCTATCGGGGAGTTGATAGGTTGCCGTACGTTGCCAAGATAAAATATTAATCAAGAGAGAAAAAAATGGGTAATTATTTTCCTCTTTTTATATTGATTTCCCATCATCTATTAGAAGTTGTTCTGTAAGCAATCATATATCTGGAAACATTTTTCAAACTATATGTTAGGATGGAGTTCAGAAAAGAAAGACATTGGTGGTGATTGGTTCATAATTATAGAATTGATCTTGGATCTAATCAAGTTAGGATATTTTTGAAAATTTTAAAAAAATTCCTTTAAAATCATCCTAATTTCATATTATTTCGTTGAAAGATTTTATTTGCAATATTCGCATGCGTATGCATATATATATTTTTAAAATTATTCTAATTTCATATTATTTCGTTGAAAGATTTTATTTGCAATATTTGCATGCGTACGCATATATATATATATATATATATTATTTAATTTTTTTAGATTAAAATTTTCACATTAGATAAAATTAAGATATTTATTTTTTTAAAAAAAAATTAAAAAAAAGAATCGGTGTTTTTTTTATGTAATAATAAAAATATAAATTTTTTATACAAAATAATTTTTAAATAATATTATTGATTACATGAAAATAATAAAATTAGTAATAAATAGGATAAAATATGTGACACATTGGTTTGCATGCACATGACTTGGACTTATTGGGTTGGTCATGGACATGCTCTTACACTACTAACAAAGTTTTTAGATTAATTTGTTGGCAAATTTTCTAAAATAATTTTATTTTTATTCTTTTAATATTTTTAACTAATTCTAGTATACTTTTAATTAAAAAAATAATTGATTTTTAACAATTTTACCCTCACAAATAATTTATATTTTCAATTTTACCTTCAAAACCATATTTTTACTTTTCACTGTCTTTGTCTCCTTTTAGCTCCCCTCAACTTCTTTACTAATTTTTACAACTTTCATCTCCAATGGTACAAATTTTGACAACAATAAAAACAAAAAGAGGTTAGTCTAAATAAATAAATAAATATTTACATATTTGATTATTTTTTAAATACAAAAAATTAATTAATATTAAATAAATTTTGTAAGATAAAAAAATAAATTTTTATAAATATTAAAATATATTTTAATAAAATAAAATTTTATTAAATATATTTAAAATAAAAATTTAAACATTAATTATTATTTTAATACAAAAAATAGCATCATGAGTTGGCCAACTCAAAATACTATTTTACCTTAAGTTGGCCAATCTAAGATGTAAGACGAAATAATCTAAACTAAGATAGAATAATGCTTTAGGTTGATTAATACAAGAAAAAATAGTATTTTGAGTTTAACTAATCCAAGATGAAATAGTTCAATCTAAGGGTGAAACGGTGCTCTGAATTGGCCAACCTAGAACAAAATAATACTCTGAATTGATCAAGCTAAGATGAAATAGTGTTTTAGATTGGTTATCTTAAAAAAGAATAATATATTTAAAAGTGCATAAAGTAGAATTTGGTATAAAATCATTAAAATTAATTATTTAGGTAATAATGTATTAGAATTGTTTAAAAATGTTAAGAAGAGTTAAAATAAAATTATTTTGAAAAATGTTTCTAATTTATTTGATGTTATTTTGGAAAATCTTCCTAATTTGTTTGATAGCATCAGAATTCATGTACACAAGTTGTCATTTCTATTGCTCCTATGCTGATTGCAGTGGCAACTTTTCAAAGTTCCTCTTCTTGTTAACCTCTCTGATAATTCGGTCGCTTGCTGCTTGTATGTTTCTGGAAAATCACTCTTCTTCTTGAACCTGAAATTTAATTGGTTTTTTCCTGTCAATTTAACCATGCAGCTAAAATCCCAATGAAATGTTGTTGTGAATAGGAATTTTAAAATTTCAAAAATAGTCACAGCATTTGCTAACTTCAATTACATATCTATGTGTGTGATTTGCATACAGGTCTAGTTCTCTGTTAGCTTATTCCTGTCCCGATTTTGAATAAATATTCCCCCGAAAGTTTCCGGGAAGCCATGGGGGAAGAAGATGACCACACGAAAGACGGGACAATAGATCATCAAGGAAATCCAGCTAACAAAACGACAACTGGGACCTGGAAGGCCCGCCATTTTATTTTAGGTACTTGCATATCAACTCCCAATGTAAGAGGTAGTGGAATCTGGTTACGGAACAAAGATGCTTATAAGTTTGAGCTTTGATGAACAGGAAATGAATGTTGTGAAAGATTGCCATACTATGGAATGAGCTCCAATCTGGTGCGTTACTTCAAGCATAGACTAAATCAGAGCAGTGCTACTGCTACCAAGAACAACCAGGACTGGAGTGGAGCATGTTACATCACACCATTGATTGGAGCATTTCTGGCTGACGCATGTCTAGGAAGATAATCGACTATTGCCATTTTCTCAATCATTTACGTTCTTGTAAGTCTTGACTCACCCGGAACCCCACTCTACTGTAGCCTTGATACTTAAAAAGCAAGTGATTTACTTTCAATTTAATTTGTTGCAGAACTTATATTGCTAAGAATGATGCCATAAAAAATTAAAAATGTCCGTCAAAAATACTTCAGTATGAACTTCAATAGTGGATTAACTCAGTCCAGCCTTAATTCTCCAAGTATAAACATTGAAGAGGTTCAATTTTCGTACAGGGGATGACATTTCTAACACTGACGGCATCAGTCCCCGGCCTAAAGCCAACATGTCATGGAGAAGATAACTACCATGCGACAGATGCACAAAAGGCAGCTTTCTTTGTGGCACTCTACCTGATAGCTCTAGGCACGGGTGGCATTAAGCCTTGCGTCTCATCCTATGGATCGGATCAATTTGATGATGCCGATGAGCTTGAGAAGAAGCACAAGGTTCTTTCTTCAACTGGTTTTATTTTTCAATCAATATCGTTGCCGTTATTGCTTCTTCTGTGCCCATCTATATACAAGATAATGTGGGTTGGGGATGGGGTTTTGGCATTCCAGCAGTAGCCATGGCAATTGCTGTCATAAGTTTCTTTTCAGGCACCCGATTGTTTCGGAACCAAAAACCTGAAGGAAGCCCTCTCACATGCCTCTGTCAGGTGGTGGTGGCGGCATCCATAAGGAAATACCGTGTTAAAGTACAGATGACAAGTCTCAATTGTTTGAGAATGCGGAGTCCAATATCACGGGAAGCCGCAAGCTTGTTCACAGTAAAGATTTTGGGTTTGTATCGATCTAAACTGATTATCGACTTTAAATGAGATCCTGGTAAAAGGAATTGAAGATACGTCTTTTCTAAGTAAATTTAATTCATGACTCGATGATTTATCAACAAACTTACTTTCTTACTTCTTGTTACGGGCACCTCCATTATTTCTTCTGGCTGTTGACAGCGTTGAGTGTATTAAACTTGGAAGCTTTTCTTTTTGTTTCGAAGTGGTATACATATAAAAGGCCTGTGGGGACTCTTCGTTGATTCTATTGCATCTGCAGCTTCAACTCTGGCTGTAAATATGTTCAGTCTGCTTAAAGAATTTACTGCAAAGAATTTAAACAGTCTCTTTATGGACTAGTCTTTATATGGTGTAACAGACAATCAAGTATATGTTCACAAAAGGTGAATCAAAGCAAATCTATGGTCATTATATGTTAATATATGGAGTAGTCTCTTTCAAAATCATAGTGAAAAACCTGCTGCATAGTGGATAGAACAATTATATGCCCATTTTTTCTATGCAGAAAGCGAAAATGTAGGCTTGACCTCCGCTGGTTTTTCGTTAACTAGCAAGTATCATAAGTCCTGTCCGCAACTTGTGTCCATGGATTAAGTGATAATAATTTCCCACGCTATTATTATATGCTATTGGCTATCACATCATCCTTGGGACATCGAAGTCAAAGACTTTAACGAAGCAACGTAACCCCGTTCCCATGTGCTTTGTTTTTTCATATACATTTTCCATGGACCAGCTGAGAGCCTAATTATTATTGGGTGTTGACTTATATCTCAGCCCATTAGTTTGGTCTTCCTACTGTTCAGTGCTTAGTAAATGACGCTGCTTCTGCATACACCAGGCATTCCGCATTTCCGGATTTCATTGCATAAACTTGTCAAAGGATCAGGTTTGGATTGGATGCTTCCTTCCTTTCTCAGTGTTATATTTATTTTTTCTGGGTTGGTGTTATGCTGTATGTTTTGTTGTGCCTGTGCAACGGATTTTAGTGGGAATTGGAGATGATATTGTGTTAATTTTTTTGTTTTTTTCTGGACTTGGGTTGTTGGTAACCTGTGTGATCAGTCAGTTGTTTGTTATACGTTTTCGAGAATGCACCTAGTTTCTTGAATCCCCATATTAATTGGGTTTTGCTGCTGTTTTCTTTTCAATTGAAGTACGTAGCTAGATTACTATTCTATTGAACTCTTGTTGAATAGGACGATGTTTCTGTTCTGAAAAAGTAAGCTGAGTTGCCTGACTCAAATTAGACATCTTGTGGACAATTTTATGCATACAGAATTTTGTACTTTTGTGCATCGTCAACACATCTATGTCCTGTTTTTGAATAGATCTCCACAGAAAGCATTGAGCAAACTTTCACAAGTTACTGAAAGCAATGGAAAAAGAAGATATTTACACGAAAGATGGCACAGTAGATCACAAAGGAAATCCAGCTAATAAAAAGAGAACTGGAACCTGGAAGGCATGTCCCTTTATTTTAGGTACTAATTTTGCTCAATCCTTGTACAATTGATAGTGGTATATGGCTATGCAAAGAAATGGTTGTAAGTTTTGGCTTTGATGTACAGGAAATGAATGTTGTGAAAGGTTGGCATACTATGGGATGAGCACCAATCTGGTGCTTTACTTCAAGCATCGACTAAATCAGAGCAGTGCTACTGCTTCTAAAAACAACTTGAATTGGGGTGGAACTTGCTACATCACTCCATTGATTGGAGCTTTTCTGGCTGATGCATATCTGGGAAGATATTGGACTATTGCCATTTTCTCAATCATTTATGTTTTTGTAAGTTTGACTCACCTGGAATACTAATATCTGGCTGATGCATAATCAAGAATGTTAAACCTGAGCTTTGGGAGAAAGATTTTCCTTCAGTCTGTGTTCTTTCTTGTTAAACAATGAAAATTTGGTTTTCACACAGGGTATGACATTTCTAACCTTGTCAGCATCAATCCCCGGTCTAAGGCCAGCATGTCATGGAGAAAACTGTCATGCAACAGATGCACAAAGTGCAGCTTTCTTTGTAGCACTCTACCTGATAGCTCTAAGCACGGGTGGGATTAAGCCTTGTGTCTCATCCTATGGAGCAGATCAATTTGATGACAATGATGAGGCTGAGAAGAAGCACAAGAGTTCTTTCTTCAACTGGTTTTACTTTTCAATCAATATTGGTGCTCTTCTTGCTGCTTCTGTGCTTGTTTGGATACAAGATAACGTGGGTTGGGGATGGGGATTTGGCATTCCGGCAGTAGCCATGGCAATTGCTGTCACAAGTTTCTTTTCAGGTACTCGATTGTACCGGAACCAAAAGCCTGGAGGTAGTCCTCTCACGCGCCTTTGTCAGGTGGTAGTTGCATCCATAAGGAAACGCCAAGTTGAAATACCTGCTGATAAGGCTCTCTTATATGAAACTGCTGATGCTGAGTCCAACATCTTGGGAAGCCACAAGCTTGACCACACAAAAGATTTCAGGTTTGCTTCTAATTGCTTAACTATATTGGGATTGAAGCCAATGTAGAAGAACTTTAAGGACAAAGTATCTTCTTGTTTAACACAATTTAGTTCCGCACTCCATGATTCATTAAATATAAAAGAGTTCAAATAACTCGTTACTTTTACCTGCTATTAACATAATGAAGCGAAGCTATGATCATATTCTGCAATTCCTATACTTCCTGGAAGGCATTGGATATTGAAGTTAGTCCTTTCATTTTGAAGAATTTAAGAGCTCAAATGAGTTCTCTAAATGTCATTTATTCCATATCGACTAAATTGAACTCATATCAATTATCAAACAGACCTATATAAATATAATGATCTCTCGTTCATGTCATTTGCTTTTCCAATGTATTTGCAGGAATCTAATCTCATGTCAAACATTAAATGAAGAAACTTAATTTCTTACCTGTTATTACCAATTTCAGTTTTTTCGACAAGGCAGCAGTAGCGGTAGAATCAGACAACATTAAGGATTCAGTAAACCCTTGGAAACTCTGCACTGTTACCCAAGTTGAGGAGCTGAAAGCTATCATACGGTTGCTCCCTATATGGGCCACTGGAATCATGTTTTCAACTGTGTACAGTCAGATGGGCAGTTTGTTTGTGTTGCAAGGTGAAAGAATGGACACTCATGTGGGCAACTCTAGCTTCAAGATCCCTCCAGCATCACTTTCAATCTTTGACACCCTCAGTGTCATCTTTTGGGTCCCAATCTATGACCGAATCATTGTTCCCGTCGCCAGGAAATTCACGGATCACAAGAATGGCCTAACTCAGTTGCAACGGATGGGCATTGGCCTCTTTATATCCATATTTTCCATGGTATCTGCGGCAGTTTTGGAGCTCATAAGACTTCGAATGGTGAGAAGGCATAACTACTATGAACTTAAAGAAATGCCATTGACAATATTTTGGCAGGTTCCTATCTATTTCCTGATAGGTTGCGCAGAAGTCTTCACAGTCATCGGGCAGTTGGAATTCTTCTATGAGCAAGCGCCTAATGCTATGAGGAGCCTGTGCTCTGCGCTAGCCCTGACCACAGTTGCCCTTGGCAACTACTTGAGCTCTTTGCTTGTAACAATTATTACAGCCATAAGTACAAGGCACGGGAGTCTTGGATGGATACCAGACAACCTGAATTACGGACACCTCCATTACTTCTTCTGGCTGTTGACAGTGCTGAGTGTATTAAACTTGGGAGCTTTCCTTTTGGTGTCAAAGTGGTATACGTATAAAAGGCCAGTGGGGACTCTTGTTTGACTGTATTGCATTTGCAGCTTCAACTGTAGTTGTAAACTAGTTCAGTTTGCTCTAAGAATCTACTGCAAAGAAAACAATCTCTTCATGGAGACGTTTGTATGGTGTAATCTGTAACAGTAACAGAGAATAAGTGTCTGTTCAGAAAAAAAAATTGAACATCAAGTGAAGGAAATCAAAGAGTACTGTAATTTGAGAGAGAAATGTACAGAATTAAGCAACACTATAATAACCTAAATTTAAAGTGAGAGCAGAAGAAGAAGGAAGCATAGTAGTGTAAAAATTGGGAGAGAAGCGTGCAGAATACAGTCAAAAGGAAAGTGAATCATGGCATATGGGTTCCAAGTATAAACTGGGAACTAAAGGAGGTCAAAGAAGGGGGAAGAAGACTTTGAGACTCAAAACCAATCCGCTTCTGACATGTCAGCAGTTTTAATTGAACCTGAGCTCGTGTAGACTAGTCGCCCTTCATCCGTCCTTGTCACGTTGCACATTTTAAGCAGTTGCTTGTGCCGTATCTTTGATCGTCTTAAAGCCATCATATTTACAAGTTGATCGAGAATTTCGCATCTAGACAGAGATGGTTCTCAAACGATATCAAAGAGCCAAAACAGGTATTACCCAGAAACTAAAATTCTTTAAGCAAACTGTTTCGTTCACTTCCAAGTCAGGGCATGTGTTAAGCTAATAATAAAGTATGGCCTGCCAAATGTTCGATAGAATGCTTGAATGTAATTTTTTTTTAAACAGTGTGAAGTGGGCTCTAGCCGTTTGATAAAATGTTCCGAGTCAAGAAAAATTCTTTGTTTTAATCTTCATTTTTGCTGTGTCTGTTAGGTTTTCAGTATTTGAAATCCATTGACGCCAACAAGTATCTAAAGAAAGTAGGCCTTGGTAAGGAAGACTATTACTTCTGGAAGCAAGTGGGCAAGGCTTTACTCTGCACCTACACGCTATTTGGCGTTGCATGGGTCTACAACGAAACTTCACCGCTGGGTTGGTGGACGCTCAAACCCAGACCAAAGGAAGAAAGAGAACTAGCTCACCTCTACGAGAGGATACAGTTTCCGTACCCAGGTGACACAGAAGCAATGGAAGATTTCCTTAAGAAGGGTGGCATGATTGGCTCTGTTATTGGACCAAAAGGAACTATTGAATCTGATAAAGATGTGAATAATTATCAGAAGGAATTGCAGGACAAGAAGTTTGATCAAGAAGTTCAAAAGATGTGGTTGAGGATGAGGAATGAAGTCATCCAAGAGCTACAAGAGCAGGGATACGATGTTGAGTGAGCCACGAGCGTGCGTTTTCCTGTATATATATTTTGTGCTGCGAGGCAGCTCCATAGTTGGTCCATGGGTATGTTTTTACTGCAAGACATGTTTGATCTCCAGATGTTTGTGGTTAATGACCGAGCAATTCTATATGTCAACTTTCTTCTTTGATTATTAAACTTCGATTGCTTTTTACCTGATTGTGCAAAAGGAGAAAGAGAACGAAATTCCAAATCTCGCCAAACTCGAGTCCTTGCAATGGAAAATTTTCTATTATTATTAGTAAAAAATTCGCATACATAAACATGGCCACGCTTTCATCCAAATCTCGCCATTTTAATGCATCCCGAGAAGGAATTCATGTTATTAAACGCAGGAGACAACTAAATATCAGTTTCTGGTTTTCTACCATGCTTGATATATATAAACAGAGGCTAAAGCACATATATCCAGAGCCAGAAGATCTTTAAGAGTATAAATTGTATATAAAAGTCTTGGGTGCTACAAAGCATAATTTGTTGAGGGTTATTTAGTGAAAGGATAGATGCTTCGACATGATGCGACTCTAGGGAACAGAGTTTATCAGAACTATTGGATCTTATGGAGGAATTCCAATGGGTGGCACCATTTAGCCAACAAAATAATGTAGCAAACAAACAATTATTGGCGACCTGTCCCGTGGCGTCTCAGTCGAATCTATGCAGGACCTTACACATCAATTTCAGAAACTTAGATCGCTGCTCAACTGCTAAAATTAACATGGCATGACTGCTCTGTAAAGGAGCATCAAAAAGGCAGTAAAGTGCGGGCAGCAGCAGCCGCTTATTCGATTTCGGAAGACCGAAGGATAGACACATGATAATTAACCGGCACCCCTCATTAATGCTCGAGAACTTTGATGCCTGACTTCGTTAACCCAATAATCTCAGACCCAATGGTACTTGGTGTAGCCCTATCCCAAGTAAAAAATGCAAGAGGAAGCACGCAGCAGAGTTAAATGTTAAAAAACAAAACAAATTTAAATATTAAAAATCTACATTCCGGTGGAAGAACACTGGCTCTGACACCGGATGTAGATACTAACTTGAAGCTATCAGAAATCCATGAGGGCGAAGGTTGGAGTTTTCCACTTTACGTTTGTCACCGAGTTATGAAAAAATGGGGTCCCAAATTTTCCAAACACCAAATCAATTGTGAAACATGCATGTGCGAACCATTTGTGAAAATAGATCTGAATATGTTTTACCAGCAAGACAATGCTAATTATGGTTTCCCTTCCAATATACTAACATGTATTCCCCATATGTAGAGGAGCTATCAAAAGGTCTATTAGAAACTGATTAACCCTCAAAGCCAGGCCTCAAAGACAACCTCCTCCAATTAACAGCAAGTTGCTTCAAGTTCCATAGAAAGAGATAAGAGACACATGATGAATATAGTACATAGAGCAATCTTTCTTTCACTGAAGTTGCAAGCCAATTACTATTTCTAAATGAAAACAAATACATGTAGCTGTAGATCCAACCCGGCAGGAAAGAACCAAAAGAAAATTTTCATATATCATGCAGATTGTGAAAACAGAATGCTGAGATTTACAAGTACCTTTAACATGAATAGTCAATTAATACAGCAGATTCTTTATGAAATTCTTATAACCTCAATTACATTCTTCAACCATAGTTATAATGTAATGTTGATCAAGAATTATACTCATATTTTTGGAATGAAAAATGATAAATTGATGCTCTAATGTTTCTTCAATTCTGTGATATGGCCAACATACACTACCACAAGTACTACTACCAGATGCCATTTTTTATCCCACTTGTACGCGTGACCTACTGGCTGTCGCAAATTTCAAAACATGCACAGCAATACGAGTAACTGGTAAACAATCTACAACAATAAGAACCAGATGATTTCATTTCTTGCAAAAGCCAAGCTACCTAATTATCAACAAGAGTAACGACTCTAAACTACATTGCCGCATTATTACTGGTCAAAAAACATGTTAAACAGAGAAAGCGAGACAATATCTTTACAACAAAATATTCCATCGAAGAACAGTTGATGCACCTTTTACATGCCACCCATGGCCATAGATTGTGGGTTCTTTAGCCTACTTCTTCCAGATTTGCTTCTCCTGTAGCTCCTCACTGGTGTCAAGTAGAATCTTAATAGGCCATTTTCAAGGTTGTTGGGAGAATATGCAGTCAGCCGGTTACGTTGCAGCACAAGCTCATCTCTTTTCCACCCACCATTATCTTTGGCCTCAACACTATTCACACTATGGAAAAATCCATCCACTTTGCATGAGTTCCCAGCACTAACGCTGTAACTGCGAATAAGCTTCTTACTAACTGTACCATTTGCTTCTCCATTGGCCACCCTCTTCAGCTTTTGCCAAGACCCAGCTAGTGGCCCATCCACCGCATTCACTTGACCTCCAGTAAACGCCTCTTCATCTACACATTTAGCTGCATTTTTCTTCTGTATAAACCCCCATATATTCCACACATTACGCCACCTCAATGACTTCTTAAACTTGAATTCCTTTTCATTATCTCCGCTGGCAACATAACCAACATTCTTTGAATCAGATTCAACACACTTAGCACCATAATCTTTTATTGAATACCAATTTGAATCCCTTAACTCTTTCTCTGTAACTAACAACTTGGCCCCATGAAACAATCCAACAGTTTCAGGAGACACCTTGGCATTTGATATCGATGATTTATTAACCTCATCAACTTCTACAAAACTAGCTCTCTTACCAGAACTGGACCTATCGAAGCTCCTCCTTCGCCTCTGCATATTCAAAGAATCCCCGTAATAGTCTCTTGTCTGCTCTGACCCACCCGGACTCTTCTCTCGCTCGTTCCCCGAACTTGCTTTTTCTTTCTCTTTTTCTTCAACTGCAGCCATTGGCCTAATAAGCCTTGGATAGGCTTTGCCTATCAAATAACCGTCCCAAGAAGCCCTCGGCCCATCAAAGGAATACCTTCCATTATTGACCGATAATCTCGGATCAGTGTCGCAAGATCTCCTTCCCAGATATCCGTACAACCCAATCTCAGACTCTGTCTCTCTGATCGGTCTTGCAGTTGCAGCTGACTTATCATCTTCGACAAACCTCTCACTCTGTTTTCCGTTCTTACGATGTTGTTTCTGCGTCCATTTCAGCATTTTCTTACTGAAAACCGAAGCTGCACTCCCCCAAAAACTCAGTCTACTATTGCTCTTGCTTTCGAATTCAAGATCTATCAGTTCCTTCATTTTTCTAAACTCACCTTCCTCTTCATCTTCTTGTTTTAAATCGGGCCCTAAGTTTTTGGGGTCAGGTTTTTTCTCAGCTTTTAACCGGTCGTCGATATCGAAGAGGTTGGAGAGGGTGTTGCGAGGCCCAACGTCACAGGATTTGCGGCGAGGCCCGGAGACAGAAGCTGGTACATTTGGGTTGGTGGTGGAAGAGTAGGATTTGGTACGGCGGAGGCGAGGAGTGGTGGAGGAGGAGGCGGAGTCTTCAATGCTGGAGAGACGTTCGCAGAGGCAGGAAGCGCAGAAACCGGTGATGGGGTTGGTGGTGGGATGGCGATGGCACGTGGACAGGCGGTGGCGTGCTCGGGCTTGGAGCGTCATGCTCATGGCTAGAAATCAACAGAAACCGGTGGGCTCATATTAAACACACACCAGAAAGGAGAAAGAAGCGAGAAGCGACAAGAGGAAGCAAGTGAGCGAGGGTGATAGTTATGGCCTATGGGAAAATGAAACTGCCCAACTCCTAAGATTTCATAAATTTCCAAAAAATAATTAAACAAGTTTATGCCATCCCTCATGGCCCCACGATGATATCATCAACGGATTTGATTTCTGCGTTACATAGGTATACAACACAACACCAGATAATTTCCATAATTCTATAAGAATATTTACTTATTTAGGTCCCTAATTTTTTGTATTTTAACATGCAAGAGTAAGTTACATTCACCAATATTAGCAGCGGTAATAGACCTAACGGTTGCCTGGGTTGGGGACCTATTTGTAACAAATGAAAAATACTTATCCTCCGCTGTGAAAACGTAACAAACCGGCAACTAGGTGTCATTAACCCCATTTCGATGCTCGGAGATGGAAAGCCATTTGTCCATCTGAAAAAGCGAAGATGGAAATTTGAGTTGTATTAGTGGCGCGGCACGATCTATTGGAGATAGTTTTTGCATCTCGCAAATCGTCGGTGAAACGACCTGTAAGTTGTTTCGACACCTTCCGATTTAAGTAAGCTATCCGTTTTGATGCCAAACATTATGTGTTGGATTCAATCGCACATCCCAAATCTTCTATTGTGTTATTTAGTTTCGGTTACAGATGATTATAGTGTTAGAACGTAGAATATGTGTTTGAGTATGTAACTGACGTCCAAAGGACAATTGCCGGAAAAGAACTTTGACTAGTACCTGACTTCTCTTCAACGCGGTGCAAAATGACAGACTGTTGAAAATTGATTGTTTTGTAAGATTACGTTATAAATTTCAGAAATGGAGAAGGCGAAAGAGTTTTTAGAACTGAACGAAGAAGAATCGGAGAGCGTTTCACGACTCACCATCCATCCGCACCGAGTTGGGGTTGAGTCTAGCTTCTATGAAAACTTTAATTTGAGAGGCATCCGTATCGATCGAATTGGGCCTGGGTTTGTCGCTTGTACTTTCAAGATTCCTCCTCGACTAATTGTAAGTTTCCTAAACCAAAACCTCACTCATTATGCAAAAACATTCTCAGATAAATTGTACAATGATTTTTGTTTGGGATTCGATTTTGGCAGGATAGGAATGGAAATTTGGCTAATGGCGCGATTGCAAACCTTGTTGATGACATTGGTGCCGCTGTTGTCCATGTTGAAGGTCTTCCAATGAAAGTTTCAGTGGACATGTCAATATCCTTTGTTTCAACTGCTAAAGTCAATGTTAAGTATAGCCCAAACAGCAATGATTCTCTGCAAAATAATTTTGGATTTTATGGCTGACTTTTTATTTAGAATTGTACATAACTTTGCCATCAGTAGCACTATATTAAAGATGCCTATAGTAGTGGTCGCTTTAAATGAATGTTGCCAAGCCCTTTTGGAACCAAAACTTTGTTAGTTTACCACAGGACCTGTTATTTAATTTAATGTGAAAGACTTAACAATACTCTCGAAGTTTGCTGTAAGTTTTGTGTCTTTCAACTGTGAAATCGGTCACTACATGGTACACAGAAGTTGGTAAACATCTTGGTGAGAGTAGTGATATTTGTCTACCTTTGCTAAATTCTAGTCTTCTCACATTGTATTGTTCAAATCCTGTAAATTTTGGGCTCATTTCCTGTGTATGCACTCAGCAGTTTGATCTTGACTTAGTATAACAAAAACATATACCTTGTTTGGTGTGATTTTGACAAGTTGTTTGCATATGGCAGGACGAGTTGGAGATTACTTCAAGGGTTTTAGGACAAAAAGGAGGTTATTCTGGAACAATCGTGCTTATAAGAAACAAAGCCACTGGTGAGGTAATAGCTGAAGGACGACATTCATTGTTTGGAAAACATGCTAGCAAGATGTGATTTAATTTGACATTGTTATAGGAATGCAAACATATATCTAGTAGGTATTGGGATAGGGCACTGGTGTTTGTTGTGAATACCAGTACTGATTTGCTTCTTGTGATTATACATATATTGTGGAATGTATAATTAAGTGTTTTATCAGTAAAACCATTTACAAGACTTGCATGAATTTTGATTGCATACTATGTGGAACGGACTCTGACAGTTGAGAGTTCAACTTGAAACGAAATTTGGAAGCTGTTACAGAGAGTGAGCTCGATACACAGTTTGGCCTGCCAAATCATGCATGTTGATTTGCTGATCGAACCCTGGTGTAGAATCAACCCAGTAGGATTGATATGCCGGAGGCAAGCTTGTAATAAGATTATCTATCAAGGAAGAAGGCCACTGTTTCTTTTTCCCTGGAATGCTGGGAATAAAGTAATGGATTTAAAGTTAAGTACCAAATGATTTTGCAAACTGAACAGTTATTTTTGAACTTATGATTTTGTCTCTAACAAATTAATCAATTTTAATTATAAATCAATGTATATATATATATGCATGCACGAGTGGAGTATTTATTACTAGATATTTAATAAGTTTTGTTTGAATCAATTAATTAATTAGTTAGTTAAATAATTAATTATATTTTAATTTTAGAATATATGTAAATTCTAATCCAATCCTGTACTATACCAAACAAAAGAAATTGCTAAATTCAACAATAATTAATGATAATATTTGCAACTTCCAAAATTCAGATGAAGCATAAGGCCTTGGTTTAACTGCAGCAAGAAGGCCAGTAATTGCATCTGCTTGGCTTACTTCAGTGTTGGACCGAAATCTTCCAGTCACTCTGAGTTTCTTCAGGTTTTCGTCCCAAAACACAAATTGAAGTATTTATCAAGTGTTATTAACTTTGTTTTTACTCTCTACATGATAGATCTTCCTGGCTATGCACAGCACCGAGGGATGTGCACTGCTTGGCTGGGATGGTAAAAAAAACTTGAGCTTTGATCAGGTGGGCTTCTATCATCATTTAAGAAGATGGGCATTCAGCCATTATCTATCTATTTGAGAAATAAATAAAAGAGTAGAAACACTTGCAGATGATGATTTTCTTCACCCTACCCTGAAATATCAGAAAGTGTTCTGCATCTCTGAACTGATAATAAATCTTCTGTTCCTGGTTATAGGATTGTCAAACACTGCTGGAACACATGCTGCCATTTTAGGAACAGTTTGCGCTGCTTTTATTTTTTGGTCAAACTGGTGGGTTCTTTCAAAGGATTTCTGTTGCTTACATCGCTCGTATATTTCCTCTTTGCCCTTCTCTACATCATCTCTTCTACTGGGAAGAGCTAATTACATCATCTCACATCCTCGTACATTGACGGTTTAAATTTCAGGTGCAGAGTGTACGAAATCTTTAGCATCTTGTAAAAGGTGTAATATTGGCGCATTAAAGTGCACCTTTGTTCTCCTTCATGCTTTTAATTGGCAGGTTTATGCCATCTTTTTCAGAGATGGGATGATGCTTCCTTTGCTCCTTTGTTTTGATTGCCTGTTTCAGTTTTAGCCATTCACTTGTCATCCCCTGCCGCCTTTAAAGACCAAAGACATAATTGCCGAAAGAGATGTTGGGAAAATATTAATTACCTTTCAATTCATCGGCTTGCCCGCCAATTAAGATACGCCAGTTTTATCTGCACAGCGTATTGAGAGCAACATTGCGGTATGGTTATCAGACAGCGGAAGATTTAATACTCAATGGAAGATTTTACTGAAGTCATAATAAGACCTACTGCACTTTTTGCAAGGTACATCAAGAAGGAAGATGAGCAATCTCTCATAGCATAGATAAGAGAAGAATTGGGCTGCTCACGGTGTGACTGTGCTGCCAGGGTAGTTGAGCTGAATCCCATTTTTCCCATTCGAGAACGCAACTCAACTCTCTTGACTGATGATTTGTTCTATTAACTTACTGCATTGTCCTTTGTTTTTAGAATTTAGATGACTATTCTTGCCACATGTCATTTGCTCACATCAAAATAGAAGACCTACTCTCGCTAGAATTAGTCTCCAAACATAAAAATATTATCACATAAAACATGTATGCACGGCAAGAGCCATCGGCTATTTTCCTTGAGACTTGGGCAAAAGATATGACTAGTCAGGAGCTCTTCAGATGAAGAAAACACAAGCGTCCCAAATGCCCTACTCAAGCCAAACGAAACAGAAATCAGATACCCACCGTGGAAAAGTCAGCAAATATCGTGGTAACACTTTCCCTGGCCTGAGTTATATCGGAGCTGCAGCCAAGAAAGTAGGCGGAGTTTTCCGAATCTTTCTCACTAGACAAAGTAAATCTTCTAGTAGAGACGGGGTAACGGATGACGGCAACAGTAATAGTCAAGTCAGAAAACTCTCATGTAAGTATCCATTATTAAAGCTTAGTTTAATGAAACAGAGATTTTTTCACACATAAATTTCATGTATTAAGCAGATTCAGCAGAAATTGGTATCAAGAGTTCAGGATTCAAGTCCTCAAGTTCCAATGGTTCTTATGGTTCCAGAGGTGAACAGATCACCGACAATTTCTCCTTCGAAGAGATATACAGGGCAACTGAAAATTTCTCTCCGGCGAATAAAATTGGGGAAGGCATGTCCGGAACAGTATACAAGGGAAAGCTTAGGGATGGATCTATTGTTGCTGTGAAGCGTGCTGAAAAGGTAAACATATATGCTTATGTCACAATGGAAGTCGAGATGTCCACATGTTATTATGTTACTCATAATTTGCATATGAAATGAATTCTATTACATATCAGATATTGCCCGTGTAATCAACAGATGTACCAGATGGGTGTGAGCATTGAACAAAATTATTTGAAGGAAGGACAGCCTTAAAAAATGCATAAGAATAGATGCTTACGCTTGTTTATTTGATACTAATGTGCTTGACAAGTCAAATAATTTTGTAGCGAAACAAGTATGACAAACGCTCACAGCTCGAATTCAAGAATGAAATATTGACTTTATCAAAGATTGAGCATCTGAATTTGGTGAAGTTATTTGGGTTTCTCGAGCACGGAGACGAGAGGATCATGGTGGTTGAGTACGTTGGCAATGGAAACCTTCGTGAACATTTAGATGGTAAGTTATAGGGAAAAAACTGAATTACGAAACTGGTGAACAGAATCAACTCCTTGAGCAGCGAAAAAGTAGGGGATATACTAAAAAATATAAGGACATTCACATATGCATTGTAATTGTATATGGATAATATATGAATCTAGGGGAACACTCTTACAAAGAAAAGCTGTCTATTGATGCAGGTAAACTGGGAAATGGACTTGAAATGGCGGAACGTCTAGACATTGCAATTGATGTAGCTCATGCACTTACATATCTTCATACATATTCAGGTATGTACATCATATCGCCAGGAACAGTTCAACACATTAGGCAGATTCTAAGTAATACTGCAATAGGTAAGTGTTTAGAAAAACTCTCCATTTTACAATAACTGTATGCATTTCGAAGTTGAAATAAGAACTGTGGCCTTCAGACCAAAATATTACTGGCCCTTGTTGTTGTACTAGTACACCATATTGGAATTGTAAAAGGTTTTGGAGGCTGAAGTTTTATCGCCTAAACCAACAGATCCTCCAGTAATTCACAGAGATATAAAAGCGTCAAATATACTCATCACTGAGAAACTTCGAGCCAAAGTGTCAGACTTTGGGCTTGCAAGAACGTTTGTGGAAGATCCTGCTGCATCTCACGTCTCTACTCAAGTTAAAGGAACAGCAGGCTACTTGGACCCTGATTACATCAAGACATATCAACTTACTGAAAAGAGCGATGTCTACTCCTTTGGTGTATTGCTTGTAGAAATGATAACAGGAAGATGCCCTATTGAACCAACGAAGCCAAGGAAGGAGAGAGTAACAATAACATGGGTTAAGTATTTCCGAACATTCCTCAATCAGCAAATATTTTTTCATTGCCTTCTTCTTGGTGCACAAGAGATAGTGATCATATAAAGCCAGTATAATTTTACGTTATGTATGCAGGCAATGCAGAACTTTAAAGCAGGAGACGCAATATTTGTCATGGATCCTAGACTGAGTAGGACTCCCGCTTCGAACATGGCAATGGAAAAGATTCTTAAACTAGCTCGTGGATGCCTCGCAGCAACAAGACAATCAAGACCTTCCATGAAGGAATGCGTGGAGGTTTTATGGGGAGTTCGGAGAGATTTCAGAGAAAAAGCATTCACTTCATCTTCCTCTGCCTCTACTTCTCACCATTCTTCACATTATCCCGACAGAGACGCAAAGAAGAGTAGGCACAAATCGTTTGGGATTGAGGATGGTGATAGCTATAAATTTATTTCCGCATGAAACAAGTGTTGATAATTCTTTCCCTGTTCTTCAGTATTATACGCATATGTTTGCCATACTCTACTATTTCGTGATCAGCGCTCGTTACCATACTTTTTACACAAGTACTTACAAAAAAAACAGAGGTACGTTGAGTGCACGAAATTTTTTATTTTTAATTATTATCAAAATTATCCTTAATTTTTAAATTGATAAATAGTATTTATTTAACAAATTTTCTCGATAGAGATTATTACAATAACAGTCAGTCTTTAAATTATTATTTGTTAGGAGTGTGTAACAGTTTAAAGTAGAATCAAAATTGTCAAGAATTGAATTGAAAAGGTTAATTTTAAAATCAAAATGAATTCATTTAGGTTAAGTTTTAGTTTTAAAAATTAAAAAATAAAAATAAAATTTAATTTTTAATAAAATTAAATTAATTTTACTTAAATTTAAATTTTATTGAGAGAGATTAATTTTATATTAATTTTTGTAAATAAATTTTTTTAACAATTCAAAAATTAAAAATAATTTAATATAAATATTAAATTTTAAATATAATAAAATTATTTTAAAAAATTAAATTTATAATTCAACTTAAACATTAAGATTCTTTTATAAAAAAAATAAATAAATTATTTTATATTTACGTCCACGCATATATATATATATATATATATATTTAAAAACAGTTTAAAAAAAAATGATGACGTGGATGCATTCTAAGCCGTCGGGTAGTCCTCTAACCCGTGACCGTGAATTTAATATCTTCTCGAGTCTCTCAACGTGCACCGCGCTTTTCATTAAAAGCGTCCACGTGTGCCGTTGATGAATATCATATTGAAAATGCAATCCCCAAAAACGAATCGTGTCACGTCCACCTCTCAACTCTTCACTCGATTCTCTCGCTCTCATCCCATTCGCATTCAGTCTCCGATATATATATATATATTTTTCTCTCTCTCAGCGGAATTACTATAACAATTGTATCAAGACTTTTGTTCGTTTCCTCTCTACAGCATATTCAATCAATCCGATACTTTCTCTATGTATTAAAGAAATACCTCTCGCGAGGTATTTCCACGCCAGATTCATCAAGTGCCTCTTGTGTTTATCTTCGTTTTTGAATTTTCTGCTGCTTTTGATTTGTGAGTGAGTAATCCTCTTATCGACTTTTCATTGCTGTTGATTATTTGTTTACGTAAAATGTTTTAACAGTGTATCTGTTTTTGCTTTTTGAAAGAAATTGGTGAAAATGGCGACTGCGAAAGCCGACGTTAACACTGCATCGAACAAATCGGCGAAAGTTCCGGTCTCTGCGCATCCGTTGGCAGATTCACCCACGGAAATTGCATCCAACATAAATTACCACGCGCAGTACAGTCCGCATTTCTCGCCGTGCAAGTTCGAGCCGGAGCAAGCTTTCTATGCCACTGCGGAGAGTGTCCGCGATCGTCTTATTCAAGTATAATATCTCAGTTGTTTTTTTTCTTTCTTTTAAGTCTAATTCGTGTAAAATTTCCAAACTATCACGTTTCTGGATTTTTCTTTTTTAAATATGTTGATGATGATTTAAAGTTCGAATTTGCTTCATTTTGCGTATATAGGAAGCTTGGGAAGCTTACTTATCAACATGTGTTTTGGAATCAAAGGAGTTAAATATTAAATTTGTATATGCAACTTTATTTAATTTGGTGTTGTTTGATTTTTCGGTTATAATATGATTGTATTACTACGTTATTCTTGTATGATCTTAGTAACTCCGCTGGGTTGGAGTTTGGAAGTTTGTATTACAGTTGACATATTAAATCACGAAAAATACAGAGGGCTATGCTATTTTATTTGTTATATGGACCGTAAAGCTATGATTCACAAATCATTACATGGTTAACTGTAATGCATGCATGCTACAAAACTTTGCGATGTAAGCTAATGGAATTGGAATTGCTTCACTATATGGTTAGTGTGATGGTATTTTCTAAATTAATTTAATCATTATTGGGTTAAACTATATTTTGTTTATATCTTTATTGTTTTGACAGCAATGGAATGAGACATGCCTTCATTTTGATAAAGTTGATCCGAAGCAAGCATACTATCTCTCGATGGAATATCTGCAAGGACGGGCTTTGACCAATGCAATTGGCAACCTGAACATTCAGAATGCCTATGCTGATGCTTTAAATAAGTTAGGGCATGACCTTGAGGAACTAGTTGAGCAGGTAAATGGAGTTCGTGTATGTTGTTCGTAGGGCATGATTTTGAGGGTGTTGATTAAACCAATTCCGGCAACGGGGTTTCTTTGCTTTGTCCATGGCATCCTCAAATCAGGCTTTCTCTGAAAGCTTTCTCTTTTATTGAGGTGGTAGATCCTATTATCTTCTGGTTGGGTAGCCATCAATTGGCCTATCAACAGGGTCCCAAAACAGTATAATTTATAAGGGCTCACCAACATAATTCCAGCTGTGGCATCTTGAAATAACTTAATAAATCATTGTTGATTTACGTGAAAGTCCATGACGTGAATCTGACTTCAGATATAACTTTCAGAATATTGATGATTGTTTTTAATTGGAAATTTTCAGGAGAAAGATGCTGCGCTAGGAAATGGTGGGCTGGGAAGGCTAGCTTCATGCTTTCTGGACTCTATGGCAACTTTGAATTTGCCTGCATGGGGGTATGGTTTGAGGTATAAGTATGGGCTGTTCAAGCAGAAAATCACCAAGCAGGGTCAAGAAGAAGTTGCTGAGGATTGGCTTGAGGTTTAACTCTAACTGGAAGTTCTATCATGTATTGCTTATTCCTTGGAAAATTACTGATGGATTGCTTTTCTGGGAATGATGCAGAAGTTTAGTCCTTGGGAAGTTGTGATGCATGATGTGTATTCCCAGTCAGATTCTTTGGGCATGTTGAGGTTAATCCGAATGGATCGTAAGTGTTAATTTAAGAATTAATACATTTATTACATAGAGTCCAGTACTAAATGCATTTTTATTGCTATAAATTCATCTTTGAAGAAGGATGCTTGATGTATTTCCAATTCTATTCTCAACTATACAGCAGTTTGATTTCTCTAGAAGATATAATTCATCAAGTGATGCCTACTTTTGAATGTATTACAGACGAAAATGGGTTGGAGGTGAAGTTGTCCAGGCTCTAGCTTATGATGTACCAATTCCAGGCTACAAAACCAAGAACACTATCAGTCTTCGTCTCTGGGAGGCAAAAGCTAGTGCTGAGGATTTCAATCTATTTCAGTTCAATGATGGACAATATGAATCTGCCACACAGCTTCATTCTCGAGCTCAACAGGTTAGCTGTCAAGAAACCTTATGTAGAGGGTAGTCTAGTGATAATATGCTCATATGTCAAAGAACTTGTGCTGCTCAATTTATAAAAATTGAGAGTACTATAGTAGGTAGCCACCTTCCCAGTTTTGCTTAAAAGTTGGTGTTTCAGTGAATCTACTCATCACAAAGCTTCTCTATAATCTTTTTTGGTTTAAGCCATATAGCAAGACTTTTATAAATGACTATATTGTGTTGCCTAGCTTTTAAAGGAAAAAGAATGGAAACAGTTGTTTGTCCTGTCGAGCTTCTTTTTTACCATTTCATGTTGCAAGTCCAAGTTTGCACTTTTGCTTGTTTGTCCGATGCTTACCTTCACTAAATGGTTAATTTGCAGATTTGTGCTGTACTATACCCTGGGGATGCCACTGAAACTGGGAAGCTTTTAAGGCTGAAACAACAATTCTTTCTCTGCAGTGCATCACTTCAGGTTGGTTAATTTAGCTTTATCGTCATTCCTTCTTTATGTCTTTGTCTTGTCAGCAGCAGCCTTAATTTGTAGGTAAGCTGTTTCAACATGCTAAGCTGGCAAACAGTAACAGGACAGAGGATAGATGACAATAAACTTCTACAGGAACCAACAGCCTATATGAGAATTGAGTGTCTGAATATTTTACACGAAAGTATGTTTAACCATCTGGAAGTAGTTAAATCAACAATGAAGCAATAAAGGTGAAAGCAGAAATCATTGTTCAACATCTTTCGTCCTGCATTTTTTCCTTGTTTTTTTCAAAGATGGAGATTATTTAATGATGTATACAGGTCAGCTATTCAAAGTGGCATAAGGATCCCTTGCTATTAGTTAATTTTGTACGGTGCCATCAGCGGACGACAAACCATTTATGCGAAGAGGTTCGCATCTGTGTTATGGAATGATTTCGTCCATAATGTATGGTAATTAACTTGAAGTTGTTGGTTGTTTAAGAGACAAACACCTTTTTTAGGATTCAATTTGAAAGAAAATATTTAAACTCAGATTCTTCTGTGTCTTATTTTGCTTGACTGATGTATTAGTTTAAGGACGGTTTTGATGCCCTAGATTCATAATCTCACATTTTATGTGCCGCCATGAAGGATGATGTCATCCTACTTTCGATTGTACTGCTGGTTTTAGACTCAAAAGTTTTCATTATGCTATCATTTCTTTTTGGCTCTAATTTTGAGCTTGATACAGGACATTATTCTTAGATTCAAGGATAGGAAAAATGGAAAGGGATCATGGCAGTGGTCTGAATTTCCCAACAGGGTTGCTGTACAACTGAATGATACTCATCCTACACTTGCAATTCCAGAGTTGATGCGATTGCTAATGGATGAGGAAGGACTTGGATGGGATGAAGCTTGGGATGTAACAATAAGGTGTCATGTTCTGATTTCTGTAAAATTTTCAATTCACAGCTTCTGCTTCTCAATTTGTTTTTGCTTTGTAATGCCTAATTGCTTTGTGACCTAACCGGTAAAATTTTTTAACGGAGCCAGGACAGTTGCTTATACCAATCACACAGTACTTCCTGAAGCACTCGAGAAGTGGTCACAAGCGGTAATGCGGAAGCTTCTTCCTCGCCATATGGAAATTATTGAAGAGATTGACAAGAGGGTATCCCCTGCATCCTTTATCTATTCTCTCCTTTCTTGCTAGTGTAGTATTGCATTCTAAACTTAAGATTCATCTATTTTGCAGTTCATTGCAATGGTACGTTCCACGCAGAATGAACTGGAGAGTAAGCTTCCCAGCATGTGCATCCTGGATAATAATCCTGAAAAGCCAGTTGTGAGGATGGCAAACTTATGTGTGGTATCTGCACATACGGTAAAGGCCCATTCTGTAGAACTTTATAGATGAAGTGCCTTAAATAACTCATTTGACTGTCTTCAGTTCTCCCAAAAATCATCAAGTAGTCCCCATAATATTTTCATGTATGGATAGCTATTCTACAATAAATGTAAACCTCTTATTGAAGCTTATTGATTTTACGTATTCTCCCTTTGAATACAATCTCTTCTGATTTTTATTTTATGAGCTTGTTCTGGTTTGGAAACTGTGAATTTATTTCAGTTAATGGTGACGTATTGCAAAATCATGCAGTCTTGTAGGTCAAAGTTTTCTGTGTTCATCTTATGATATTTTGGTTTGGTGGAATGAACCACTATTTTTTGGGATACATACATTTTCTTTCCTTCCTGTTCCCTCATTACGTATTCCTTAGCTATTTTCACTCCTCTGTTTTTCTTGTTTGTTTTCGTTTTTCTAGGGAGCCTTGATGTTTCCCTTTTTCAGCTATTGATTGGCTTCAGACAAATTTCATTCTAGGTGAATGGTGTGGCCCAATTACACAGTGACATTTTAAAGGCTCAGTGGTTTGCTGACTATGTCTCTATATGGCCCAACAAGCTTCAAAATAAAACTAATGGCATTACTCCTCGTCGATGGCTCCGGTTTTGCAATCCTGAGCTCAGTAACATAATCACAAAATGGTTAAAAACTGAGCAGTGGATTACCAACCTTGACCTACTTGTAGGTCTTCGACAGGTATGTATGAAATAAAAATTTCTAGAAGGAAATGATTCCTGTATTCTGAAAGAATGTAGTTATCTCAACTGATATTTTCTCGCATAGTTTGCTGACAATGCAGACTTGCAAGATGAATGGGCAGCTGCTAAGATGGCCGGCAAGAAACGTTTGGTGCAGTACATACAGCGAGTAACTGGTGTGAGCATTGATCCGAATAGCTTATTTGACATACAAGTGAAGCGTATCCATGAATACAAGAGACAGCTGTTGAATATTTTGGGTGCAATCTATAGGTACAAGAAGTTGAAGGTATTAGAAGCCTATGACACTTGCTACTTTTTGTCTGTTGTTCATTCTTGTTGACAATTCTCATTCAAATGTAGTCACATAGACTATGTAAGCTCAATTTTCCAGGTACTGGGATCTTTATAATTAAAGTATCTGCATAACAACTCCATCTGGTTCTTCCAATATGTTACCTTACACTCACAATCAAACTAGTGATTTTGCACCAGAAATGTTGCACCCATCTTTGTGTTGTTCACATTTTCACTACTGTATTTCAAATTTGAAATGTCTTGTTAGTTCTACCAATAAGTTTTAATTCCATGTCTTGATCTGTGCTGTATAAAATTGCTTTCTTTCATCATATGTATACTTGTTTGCACACATTCATATAATATTATTCTGTCATAAGCATATGCCCGACAGCAGTTTCACTTCAAACTTAAGACTGTATCATTGATGTATCACAATTTGCGTACTATTTTGAGTATCTTACCTTGCTGATGAATAACTATTACAGGAGATGAGCCCTGAGGAGCGGAAGAAAACCACTCCACGTACCATTATGGTTGGAGGGAAAGCATTTGCAACATATACTAATGCTAAAAGAATAGTTAAGTTGGTGAATGATGTTGGTGAAGTTGTGAACAGCGATCCTGAGGTCAATAGTAATTTGAAGGTAGTATTTGTTCCAAATTACAATGTATCTGTTGCCGAGTTGCTTATTCCAGGAAGTGAGCTATCTCAACATATCAGCACAGCAGGCATGGAGGCAAGTGGCACAAGCAACATGAAATTTGCTCTCAATGGTTGCCTGATAATAGGAACATTGGATGGAGCTAATGTGGAAATCAGGCAGGAAATAGGAGAGGAGAACTTCTTTCTCTTTGGTGCAACAGCAGAACAAGTCCCTAGGTTGCGGAAGGAAAGAGAAGATGGATTGGTATGAAATTGTCTTCCTTTTCTCAGTTCAGTGGACAAATAAAAAAATTATACTATTTTGTTATTCTCTTAAAAAAAACATAGCTCTTTTATGGTGGAAAGGTGACATGTTACTTCGATTTGGGGTGATGATGATGTAATTGCATTTACCTGATGCTTGCATGAATTATTCTTTGCTTTAAGCAAACTGACTGCTCTTCCTGACCATTTACACTCTCTTAAATTGACTATGCAACTGAAATTTCCTTGTCTAAAATCACACAGTTCAAGCCAGATCCTCGTTTTGAAGAGGCCAAGAATTTTATAAGAAGTGGAGCGTTTGGAAGCTATGACTACAACCCACTCCTTGAATCCCTGGAAGGAAACTCAGGTTATGGTCGTGGTGATTATTTCCTGGTTGGTTATGACTTCCCAAGCTACATAGATGCTCAGGAAAAAGTTGATGAAGCTTACAAGTAAGATATTCACAATCCTTCTATCAAGTTCAAAAGTATTGTATATCCATCTAGATGTATAATACATTATCTCTTCTGCTTGTCAAACAAGATGTATGAAACCTCAACTTACTGTGATGGTAATTAGACATAATTGTCTCTCTTCTTTCCCAGCCAAAACAAGATGTACCTTTCCATAAATCCCAACTATCAGACTTGTTCCATGTTTGCAAGAAAACCAAACACTGCGGAGTTGTTGCTCAACCTCTGTTTGGTCCAGCTAAGACAATCTTGTCCTCGGATCAAATATGAGGATAGCACAGACAAGCTGTCAGTAAAGAAAATTAGCTTACCTGTTAGCACCAACTGACCTAGTCTCGTGCTCAAACCGAACTGACATCAGTAGGTCAATGCTTGATCCCACAATGTGGTGACTTCAAGTCCTGTTGTTCTGTACTTGAATCCTGGTATATCATATGAACGAAAAGACCCTTGGCTACGTCTTTATGGAGTTTCCAGTTTTTCTATAACTTTAAATTTATGACATCAAGTATAGTGACTTGCAACCTCTATTATATATCTTACACTATTCCAATGCGTGTAACCTGTCAGGGACCAGAAGAAGTGGCTAAAGATGTCTATATTAAGTACTGCTGGCAGTGGCAAATTCAGCAGTGACCGCACAATATTCACTCCATACAATTAACACTTACTAGTTGCACATACTTCATACATTACTTACCTTCATAGATAAACTTTCTTATCCCTCCCCTTTTTCTTCAAAATTCTGTCAACTGTTTATCCTCCTTTCATCTCCACGTTCATTTCATTTCTATCTTAGTCTTTCCTACTCTTTTTTCCTTTCTACCACATCATTTTTTTCTTATTCTCACCTCCCTTTTTTCTTCTCCTTTTCACTCACCTCCCCTTATCTCCCCTTCCTCTTCTCTTTACTTATCTTTATCCACCTCTTTCTATTCTCTTTTCCCTATTATTCTCCACCCTTTCCCTTTTCTTTCCCCTTTTCCTTCTTTTCTTCCTTCCTCTCTTCTCCCCTTC
>BNST01002270.1:0-15936 GCA_019650275.1 Xylocarpus granatum | reverse complement strand
CGAATCTCAATATTTCAGAGTTGAAAATCATGGATGAGACAGTGGATCGAAATATCGGGGCTTCCACTTTGTATCATTCTTTATATAATGTCTTACCTCTCTGCAATAGAGGTAGTTCAAAAATCAAATTAGTGTTCTGTCAAAGGGATTGAATCAGGTAAGGTCTTTATTTCCCAGCTTGGATTCTGATCAAAATTCCTTGGACCGAGATTACTTTGCTTTCGATATCTTCAAGAGAGGTGGGACAATGCAGAATTTTGTCAAATGGTAGAAAAATTCTTGAGAATCGTTGATGCTTCCCTGATTCAATTCTGCGAGCTTAAGACAATTTTGCAGATAGTAAGAATATTTACAAGTGCTTTGGATGTTAAGAATCATCTTCTCTTGTTGATAACTGAATAGAAAAAGCAGTGGAAAATGAGGTAAAAAAGTTAGATTTTGAGGTCATAACAGATGAAAATGCTCTGTACACTTTGCCTCCAACATTCTGCCAAGTTAGTGCCTCTCATACCATGAGTTAGCACTCTCAAAAGTCTCTCTGGACAGTGTTCATATAAATGAACAGATGGTCAAAAAGCTTACCAGCAAATGCCTTTCACTTGAAGTTTTGTTCTTCTTTAGTTGTCTGGATTTGATTTTTATTTTTGCTTCTCTGAAGCTGAAAAACTGAAGATTCTGAGTATTCATGAATCACCTAATGAGCTGCTTCAAAGTGTTGAAATTGTTATTCCAAGTCTTCAACAGTTAACCTTTTGGTGACTGTCAACCTTAGAGACCAAGTTCATCATAATTTTGCTTGCATGAGGATCTGTCGGTTAGCTGTAGTATCCTCAGAAGCATTACAATTTCGAGCAATCCACATAAGAACTTGGAACTTGAGTTCTGTCAACCTTGAATGATTTGATGGAGGGGTGGCCCATGCTTCCTGATGGATTCTTCACACTCAATCTTGAATGGTGCTTTCCTCTCCTTTATGAGATTTATTATGTTGTACAACCCATGTTTTCACATGACCAATAATTTTTCAAAATCATAAAGCTTGTACAGGTTCCCATTTTCTTTTATATTAAAGAAGAAAAAAGTCAAGGGTCCTAAACTGTGGTGATTTTTGGAATAATGGAGCAAGCAATTTTTCTGTACTTCAAAGCCAAGCATGAGAGATCCCAAGTCAGAATTCAACAATCTTGCTTAATCTTCAACCCACAAGTTACAATTTAACCAATAATTTACGGATTATAATCATCTCTTTTTTATTAATAAAATAATAATAAATGATATAATTAAATAATTTAAAATATATTTTAATAAAATTTATAAATTAAAATATAAATTTTAAAATATAATTTAAATGTTTTTTAAAATTTGTAAATTTATTTTTTATTTATTTTAAATTCAAATCATGGATTGTTTTTGCATACAAAAACAAAACCCAGCAAAGAGCAAAAATACAAAGCACTCACCTTCCTTGTAGCCTACATTTTCCTCTTACATTTTCCGACCAGTTTCTCAAACCCACCATGTCTCCTTCCAAAACCAAGTCACGGTCCCCACCGGCTGCCGCACCGCCACCGCACCGCTGTTACGCACCATTACCGCCGCAACCCCAAGACCAAAACTACACCTCAGCTAATGATAACCCAAGGCAAAACTGGCGAATAATAATCTGCATCATTTCATTACTTTTCCTATCTGCAATTCTCTACATTTTCTGGCCGTCTGATCCCGACCTAAAGATCAAACGTTTTCACTTAACCCACGTCCAAGTACACGCCAAACCGGTAATATGCATCGATATATCAGTAAACGTAACGTTGAAGGTTCATAATCTCGACGTTTACTCTATTGATTATGAAAGCTTGGACGTTACAGTTGGGTATAGAGGGAAGAAGCTGGGGCACGTGAGGTCCAGGCATGGTCACGTGAAAGCTCTTGGGTCTTCTTATGTTGATGCAGAGCTTGAGCTTCAGTGTGTGAAAGTGTTGTCTGATTTGGTGTTCTTGCTTGAGGACTTGGCCAGAGGCTCTGTTCCGTTCGATACTGTTACTGAAGTTACCGGCCTGCTCGGGCTCTTCTTCCTTGAATTTCCCTTGAAAGTAAAGTGATTTTAAATTTGATGCCTTTTGCTTTTTGGTATTTCTTTTGTTGTTGGTGCAAAAGCTTAGATTGCTTAAGGTTGAAGGAAGGCAGGCATCTATCTAATATATGATCTTGTCAGTTAATATTCTCCAAGTGGCGGTACTACAACCATCAAACTTTCTAGTTAAGCACTTCCTAGGTAAGCACTTCTTAGTTAAGTGAAGAATAGTGGAGTGATCATTCATTAAAGCACTAATCCTGTGGATTTATTCCCAGCTTTATTAAAGCAAGAACAAAGGAGCAGAAACATTAACTAGTGTGCTTAGTTTATTGTGTCTGCAATTTTTAAATTGTAACGACAACTCGTCAAAAAATCTGAAAAAGGGACGACAAGTCGACTACAATTTGAATGTAAGAACGACAAGTCCTATACAATTTCGGTTTCTAGCTAACACTGCAGGATTGTATACGGTTGCCAAAATTTGAGGGCACATATTTTGCCTTGGGCATTTCATTTGGTTATTTTTATGATCTCTGTCAAGTGATTTGCTTTCTCATTTGTTAATAGCTTGTAAATCTTTTCACTTTGATAATGTTCTCATGATTTTGGTTTGTGTTTTTCGAAATCCTGAGTGTAGGCAAAAGTATCATGTGAGGTTCTGGTAGACACAACCAGTCAGACTATTGCCCGTCAAAATTGCTATCCTAAGGTGAGAAGTGAGAAAGCCATTAAATATTTCTTCCTTGTGTTGCCAATAATAACCCAACTTCTGCTCTCCATGAAATCCTATTTTCTTTTTGTTATTATCAGTGACAAAAACAGAGTGCAAATTGCATGAGTTGATGTGGCAGAACTGAAAGATTCAGAGATTTTCCTGGCGTATATGACCAAGTTTGGGACACTATGACAGCATTTATCAAAATGTTTTACAAGAATGAAGCTACTGGTTTACGAATCTGTTTAAATTTGCAAATTTTATAGGAATCTTGATTTTGAACATGTATGGTAACTTATTATATCGACATACTTTCTAAGCCTGTTAAAATTTCCTGTATCATTGTAATTATAAATTTCCCTTGAACATTACGAAAAGAAAATCGAAAACATTCAAACTTGATTGATATGCATCAAGCTTTCTGACATGAAATCTAACTAGATTTAACCCTTACCCGGCTGACCCATTTATAGTCATTTCTGTGAAATCTACACCTGAATGACCCCGGATGACTGGTGTTTGAACACACACATTTCTTTGTCGCTTCAGCAACTCCACAACCATCACCGTCTGCCAACTTCTGCTGGCTCACAACCTCCCTTGCCGCTGTCTCTCTGAGCAACCGGAATCGTGTTCGTTCTCGCCCGGTGACACTCAGCAAAGGATCAAAACTTGGGTGACACATAGTATTTCTTAATGTTTGAGCTATGAAGAAGTGTTTCCTCTAGGTTGTCTTCTTATAGAAGAAGGAAAGCCAAAAAGGAGGTAAAGTGGCTAAGTAAAGACTAAAGAAGAGTGAGTTACATCTATGTAACAAAAAAGTTTGGATATATGCTTGCAAAAAGTTGATTCTTTTCTTAGCCTCTTTATCGGGCAGTGGACTAGTGATGACAAAAGGTGATGGTGCTTATCCGCACAGAAATGCTCATTTTAATTGGCAGTACTGGGCAGAGCATAGCATGGACTTTGTGAAATGATATACTTGTTTTTTAGGTTGCTTTGCTTGTCAGCTTAAAACAATATAGCATTGAATTGCATGAACTTGAAAAGGAACTTGTGGTACTGCCAAGAGGGACACTAATTTAGAAAAAATAATGCAGAAGAATTTAGTTAGTAGTACTGATAAAATCAAACACAAGGTCTTGAATAAACCTATCATTTGAAAGTACAAGTTTCCACTGTGATAATTGAAAGATTTGATCAGAAAATTTTCGCAAAACAATAATGGAATGTCAATTAGTTGAACTTCGATGCCGCATTTATAAAATCTTGAAAGCTCACAACATCTTTGCTCTTTAATTTGAGTTGAACTGCTGCATCTTAGTTGTTGAAGTTGGAGAGGAAGCAGAATATTTACACTGTGAATACAGAACGGGGTTAAATCTCATAATTTCAGTTAACATATTTAATTTGCATTTGAATTTTGGGAGAATCGGTTGCGGTTGTTTGTTATAACAAATAAAAAATGAAGAAGGATTGGGGGAGATTGATAGAATTTTCCCAGATAAGAAAAGGACAATTTTAATTGGGAAACTTGTGGGCACCAATCTGGGTATATTTCAAGCAACAAACCTATGTAACCATTTTAATTTCTGTCAATATTCATGTGGAAACATTTAACATTACTCACCAATCCTACCTCAAAGCTCTAGAACAAACATATGGGTACATTAGAAGTAATCTACCTTCACATGTCACATAACTTCAGGAGTAAATTCTGGCAATACCCTAAAATTTAGTTACAAGTTAACCCCATTTGTGTTTGATAATGAAAATTATTTATTAGTTTTAAATTATGACTTTATATGATTTGACTTTGAAAACATGTATGGTTTCACTGTATAAATAATTTAGTGCTTGCACCTACACTCTTTGAAAACAGTCTTTGATACAGAAAACAAACTCTGAAAACAACTACAACAGCTACATTTCTTGCTCTCGCAGCCCATCAACACATGTGCTGGTGCCAGAGCCATGAGAAAACCAGCTATGATCGGATTCTATCCTTCAACGGAATGGTTACAGGATCAAAGACACCAAGGTGGAGGATGCTGTGGAGGAAGATGATGAGAGAAAAGAAGAAAATTTTTGATTGTTCATCGAGCACTAATGTACATGTGCCATATGATCCTTACACTTACTCGCAAAACTTTGATCAAGGGTACATGTGGGCTGATCCTGATAACGCTTCTCGATCGTTTTCAGCTCGATTTGCTGTTCCTTTGAGGGTTTGTGAAAAGAATGAATGTGCTGCTTGATGCAAGAAACATATGAGATCAAGAAAAATGGTGTGTTCTGTTTGTGTTTAGTTTTTATGTTACTGTGATATAAAAGGAATTATTGCTCATCATTTCTGCCATTTCATTTTCCTCTTCTTCTTCTTCTCTCACACGAACTTTTCCAGTACTGAAGTTGAAGTAATGAAGCAGAAGCAAAGGGGAATGTGCAGAATTCGTTTTGTTTACTTGAGATTCTCATAACATTATGATATGTAATTGTCATTTTGCAGCTTGAAGCAATACTTTACTAGAATGAAATTATAAGCTTGGGCAATTGAAATGGAAATGTGGTATCTTTCTTAGGGGCCAGATTAGACCAAATTGTAGTGATTAGTATTACAATTAGAATAATTACCGTTCCTGCCGTAATTATGCTGGTAAAGAAAATTATTAAACCTGTTAATTCAGTGGTCCAGACCCAGCTGGTTGTCAAGAGATTAATATTTATACATACAAGCATGTGCTAGACAATATTATAACTTCTGGTAAATTTCTCTTCAGGCTCAAATTCTTCTTATTGAGTTCTAAGCTGAAGACTATGTCTTCGGGCTTTAAGAGATTGCAATTTATCTTCATTGGATTCTTGTGGTGAGTGGGGTCACAGTATGTGTGATAGGTCATATGAAACTGTGTTTTCATACTCAAGGACCTATTTTTCATTAAAAATTATGAAATTCAGCTACTAAATCACACGTGTTAGAGGGTCCACAGGCAAGAAGTATGGTCCACTAATCACTGGAAATTGTTTCTTGTTGAGGACCATGCTCACCTTTTAAAGAAGTCAAAGATGCTTGTTCATTGCTTCAATTGCAAGTCTCATGAAAATGCATGCAGATTGCAGAAATCTATGGTGGATAAAGTAGTGGTGTAGAAAACTTTTACAGTAAATGATTCTGGGATCCAACCAATGTCCAAAAACAAGTCATCGAATCTCTTCAATGGTTCATTGCATTAGCATACCATTACTAAAATACCAGTACCAATTCGTCATCAACCCATTAATAATTTCAACTTCATATAGAGAATGAAACCAGTTTGAGGAAAAATAATAAAAACTATATTACCACCAGGAAAGAAAACATTGAAAATACTTTCCAAGTTGTAAGTCAATATACATTACAATAATGATGCTTACCAAACTTCCTTCTTGTCGGTTCTCAAGCTAATGAAAACCCAGACAGAAATGGCAAGCTAAGAAGCTTGGGATAAATCAGCCGGTGCAATTTCAATTTCAATCTGACATAAACAAGCTAACCACATCTTTGATAAACCATTTCTGTAGAGTCCACATATCAAACTTCACGGTATATGATTGGGTACTTCCATGAGCCAACCACAAGTTGTAGACTATTCTGTACGTTTTATTATTGTACCGAGTCGTCAGTCTTGATGGCTTCAACTACCTATATTTAAAGCTTCTCCATGTTCTATACAATATTAACGCAACTAAAAGAACAACTTCACCTACTGAAACTAACAATTAAATACAAATCATGCCTGGCATGATATAAATGATAGCAGAGTTTTTTCCAACAATTGTTCACAAGTAAAATTAAACTTCAATAACTTGTACGCCTGTAATCTAGGTTACACTTTTTCCAGCTGTAGTAAAAGAATTCAATTTAGTTTCCTTTTCGCTCTGCTTAACAGTTAACCAACTGTCTTCAAAGGCGTTACATGGATCAAAGCCGTATCCCGCAGCCTAATTTTCTTTTAGGCCAACAGTATGATTTTGAAGATCATGACTGTAATTCTTCTTTGCTGTTGATAGAATATTGAACCATGGAAAGTCTCACTTTCCTGCACCCATATTGGTCCAATTCCAGCATTGGTTCCCCTCCATATTAAATGAAATCCAAGTACCATAGGAACAGGGTGATCCTTACTGGCTTGCATACTGCCCAGGGGGTAAGGCATCTCCAGGACCAAAGTAAACCATTTCACTAATTTATACCTCTACTTTTCTGATGAAAGCACAAGAATTTGGCAGTCAAAATTTTGCAAGGACTTGCAGAAACAGCATAAATTCTACTTGCACATTGTGATTAGTTACAAAAAAATTTCAACAAATGCCTTGATAGTCAAGTAAAGTTCCCAAGCAGTCATAAGAAGAAAGCAGTTACTATACTAAACAACTTGTAAAATCCAGTTTCCAATGTCAAAAATGAAAATGGCTTAGCCACGAGTCATAAACCAAAGCGTCCAGTGATTCAATAAATGCACCAAGTCCCTGCAACTAAATGATTTATGAACTTAATGTCTTGTATCATCCCACAAATTCTGTGAGAAATTAAATCTATTGACTTTTAACTCAATGGTTCTGATTCATATCGAAAAATTCAATTACTTCTGTCAGTAAGTTATTTAGGAAGCAAACAGTAACATTTTTTGTAACATCTTCAACATCCGTGCATTCATACCATGTGAACAAAACAAACAGATGAATCTGAAATAATTATACATTTCTCATTTATGACCAAAAAAATAAATAAATACCAAATGTAATGCAGCAATTGAATTATTTTAAAAAAGAAAGACCTAAGCTATGAGATCTACAACTGAAATGTCATTCATTCAAATTATGCTCTTTCTGAAGCAAAAGTGAAGCCTTTAAGTTCTAATATGGCAACTCCAAAAGTTCAATTTCAGCTGAATCTAGTAGAAATGAGTAGCATAAGCAGAATTAAAACAAAGTTATTCCTCAGCAACTGAGATACTGGAACGAGTCAAGAGTTGAAAGTAATCTTCTTACCCCCTAATCTATACGAACAAGAGGCAGGAAATGACAACTACTGAATAAATGCTGAAATCTATAAACACTGCCCGAATAATCTGGTACACCACCAATCCTTTTTCCATAAGTTGAATTGCTTGTGTCCAGTTATCACCACTTTCCTTGGATTCCACTTCTTTCTCAGACTCTTCCGAGTGCCTCTGCTTCTCGAGAAACAGTTTTTGGAGCACAATTGTTACATCGGTAAGCAAGAGAATGTAAAGTGGCCTCAAGGTCTCAACAATTTCTGAGCTTATTATATTCATTCCAAGTAATGCATCATCAATATACGATAGAACCACCAAAAGTGCTATGATGAGAGCGCAAAAGCTGCGAGTACCCTGAGAAGCTATAATGCAGGAATTTATTTGTTTGCAAGATAAAAGATTAAGTTCCTTCCTGCTTTGTTTTGCATGCTTATCTTTCTCATTTGATGTGTCTTTTCGAGTTTTTACAACTTTTGATGCATCTGTTGATGTTTCTCCACCTTTTGAAGTGTCAGGCAATGGCTGTGATTTGGTGCTGTTATCCACAGCTGGAGAATGAATAACTTTTCCTTCAGTTACATTTTTGTGCACTGGAGGTTCAACTTGCTTCCCAGTGTCATTTTCCTTGGAAACATTATCACCACTCTCATGTTTCAGCAATGTAGAAATAGGGGCAGACAATGAACAAGCAGAACCAGCTGCAGCACCAATGAAAACCACAGTAACGTCATAGAGGATTATAAACTTAGATGCAGAATGCATCAATTGCATCGGTATAAATTCCTTTACAGAGCCAATTTTCTACTAGCATAATCTAGTCAATTGCAAACCAGAGTCTCTCTGGAGAATCAGCATATTCCATCTTTCTTGACACTTAAAAAGACAACAAACGAGAACATATAGCTAAAAATTAAAAAAATCAAGTAACAGAAGGTTGATTTCCATTAATGAGTCAACTGGATATTGAACCAAAATAGTTCTTAGTTATATTACAAATCATCAAAACTAAAGAATATGAAACAATATCAAACATTCAATCAAAACATGAACAGTGGTACTTTTATTGTTACCTATTGCACTTGCATATGCAAATCTCTTGCCATGCCATATTCCAATCACATAACCTTGTCATTTTTAATAGTTAAAACAAGGAATGTCGATTCTCATAAAAAGCATGTTGAAAAGCGTACACAGTTTAAGCATATGAAACTGCAAGGGAACCTATGATGATCTCTATTCTAACCCGAAACAACATCATAACAACTTTGTTCTTTTTCCTTTCATGAAATACGAAATTTTTTGATCTTCTAGACATTGCTGACAAAAGTTACCAGAAGATAAATTATTAAACAAATTTCTCTGACTTCTCTTACAGTATATAGGATCTAATTACGAACCCAATTTAATTTTTTGAATAAGTTCTGTACAGAGGAGGCTCATAACGAATAACAGGATAAATTTGATGAATTTCAAAACCAACCATATCCATCTGTATCATATCAATTTTGTTTTGTCCTGTAAACGGTGGTAAGAATCAAGAATTATAACACATAAATCATGCTATTTGCACCAATTAATCAAATAATCAAAAAGTCAACATGCACGGGATCATGACCAAAAAATTAGAAAAATTGAATTCGCAGGTACCATTGATTTGATTAGAGAGAACGCTTTGTGGGTTGTCACGATGATTTAAGAAAGATGGAGAGGAAGGTTGATTGAGGGAATGAAATTGAGGACTTGATACTGTTAATGAAGCTGAAGATACCGAGAGGTCCTGTATACGGCCAGTGATAAGAGCGAGACGGTCAGATCCTCTATCTACGATTCTTCTTCTTCGTTCTTCTCTCCTGCTGCTTCCCCTTGCTTGTTGCCATCACTCTCCCTTCTTCCCATGCAAAACTCTCCTCCTCGCCTTTTGAAGTGTCCTTGTCTTTTTCTCTCCGTATGTTACGCTTGCATATATACATGTATAAAATTTGTAAGACATAATACTCTTATGACATAAAATATAACATGCAATTAATAAGCAACAGATACTACGGAGAATTGTTTTCGGTAAAATTCCAATAAAAACAACCATTGAACTCAAATTGCTAGGAGCTGTTCTCACACAACTCCTCCAAAAATTGTTGTATGCCGCTAAAAGTGCCGCGCACACGGTATTCTTTAGTAAAAGGCGAAAGAATAGTTCGCTCTGTGCGCAACACACGGCTCCATAAATTTCCAATAATGAGTTGCTGCATTTTATATAAGTTTGATTTCGTTATGGATTCATCCTCTGGCAATGTGGTAAGATATACTTATCTCTCTCCTCAGCTCTTCAGTAAGCTCTGAATCTTAATAATGTAGTCTACTTGGTCTGATTGTTACATTAGAAGCTTCCATGTTTAATAATACTTGAATGCTTAATATCTGGTCTGGTGCTTGATAGGTTTTAGCATATTCACTTCAAAAAGTTAACAAGCCATGGCAAAGCATCTGGGATGCATAAGAAATCACTGTCCAAAAACTATAACTCACTTAAATATTTTAATTTATTTTTTAAATTAAATTCTATTGATGCCAGGTGAGAGGCATGATCATTCCATTTTTAAAAGCGAGACTGCTGCCCCCGTTGGAAATGCCTTTTTGTATCCTCTGTTCACTGGCCCATTAGGCAAAATGTGATCAAAATTGGCTCCGATTCCTGTTCCAATGGGTTTCGTGCTCTACCGCATCCCATATTCTTGCAGGATGATCAAAATTCTAAATTTGGTGACTGCTAAATTTCTTGTTTTCTTTCATCAATTAAAGCTTCCAGCTTCCCATTTGATTCACAAGGCACACTTTCCCTAAATAAGTTCAATCCGGTCTTAAACAAAAAGGTGATGCTTAAACCAGATTTTTCAAAACAAACCTGGGTTTAACCGCACAGAAAATAGTAGTATGCATTAGATGTCATATACCAAGTTAGTGTGAGGAAGCTATTGTATCTAAATTTGGTAGGGGTGCGCCAGCCCCTTGCAGTAGTGCAACGCATGGGCTACACTCAGAGCTCCAATAGCAAGCTATTGTTGTGAACCCTCCCCTCGAAAAAATAAATTTAATATCATGCAGGACTATGTCCCGCGTATCAGATATTAAACTGATAAGAACAGATACTACACTTGATCTTAGCCAAAAGGCCGAGAAAGGTATGCTTTGCCAGATCTTTCAATTGTGGTTTTGTAGCTATTCTCTGCATTGTAACTTCTTTCGCTCCGTCGATATGGGGCACATTTGGCCAATGTGTCGGGACACTGAGTTTCATTGTCAATATGTAACTATGGGTTTGGATTAAAAACAGAGAAACACACCAACTTTGCCTAAAATATAGATTCAATTTATCAGTAACAATAACTAGATTGGTATCTGTTAACTTTGAATAGATAGATCACCACAAGAAATTGTTGCTGGCTTTGATATGAAAGTTCTCTAGTCCACTAGCACGTTTGTCTAACCTGAATTGCACTCTGCCACGCTAATTATCAAAATTTTTAATGCTCTACTCTCAAAGAAATCGATTCGTTACAGGAATTCTGAGCACTGAAACAAGCATATGTTTCAAGTAATTGAGTCTTCTACAAATCTGCAGAAACGATTCTTTTTTCTGAAAGCGGTCAGTCGCTCACATTGTCCAGGGGTTGGCCGTAAGTGGTGGATTCTGAGTTTTATCGTGAATACGCAACTGTCAATCGTGATTCAACATAACGACTATACCTATATAATTTAATAATAATGCATAGATTCAATTGTTCTATAGCCAAAATGGTTTGTGTCCTGTAATGTAGTAATTCGTTCTAATCAGAACATCCTTTTTTCTCAACCACCCATTATAATAAGAAGGGGCTAAAAAGAAGGTTTTTTTCACAGGAATTATTGCTAACCTTTAATACCAAAAGTTTAGCTGTGTACTACTATGTTTCTATAACCTGAGTTATTTTCTGCAACACTTTATCATCACAAATTTCTAGTTGTCTATTAACTTCAAGGAAATGTTCTGCAGTCATTAATGAGCTTCACTTTCATGCGATTGAGTCTTCCCTAAGTTCAGTTCAGGCAGTTACGAATGTCATCTTCATTCCTGGCACTGTAATTTCGTTTGTGGCTTTCTCTGAATCAGGTTTCTGTTATGCCGGCACACCAGGGATAAACATAAGCAGTACAGCAGCACCTCACCTTTGTACCAACATTTTATTCCTTTATTTGTCATTCTCCAATAGCTAAAATTTATGCTTCGTGCAGCAAAAGTTATTGTTGTATTCATCGTTTTAGCAATGATTGGCAGGTTTTAGTCCTTTCAAAGAAGAAATATAACGAAAGCAAGAATTTTCTCTCTTATCTATTTCTTAACTCGGCAGAAAGTTTCGGGCAAGTGATAAAAATTTAAGGCAATTGAGACTTCCATGAATATGCAGCAAAATTTCAGGCAATTGAGCCTTCCATAAATCTGCAGAAAAGTTTCGGGCAATTAGCCTTCCCTTGAATTTATTTATAAATCTGCAGAGATAGTTTTGTGCCACTGAGCCTTGTACTGCCTATTAATTTTAGAACGTGAGTTGTAGGGCTTTACCCCGTAGGGAGCCCTTCCAGAAATTCTCGAAGGCCAGAGCCAAACCCAGGCCTAAGAGGGGGTTTGGAAATAGTTTTCAACCAGCAATAGACGCGCCTCGGTTAGAACCTCACTAGCTGCGTCATTGCCCCAAGCGCAAAAATGTTGCTAAACAATAATCTGATTCCCTTTTAAATACAAGCTTTGAGACCTAAAGATGTTTATAATCGATGTGGGAATTGTTTGCACAAATCACCTGGAAAAGAACCAGAACGAGCTTCAAATTCAGAACTCAACAATGAACACAGAATCTAAATCAGAATTATTACGAAAATTCATCAAACTATATCAAGTTTGCTGCGGTAGAATCAAAATCGGTTAAAGAGCATAATACTTTTAACCACTCAACTTGGTCCTGTTCAAAACTTGGGTTGTCGCTTGATTACCAGCAGAAGGGATTGAAATTTTTGCATATGGGTTTGTAGATTTGCCGATGAGAACTATTCTAATGTTACTTTTTTGACAAACCTGAATTGTAATTCTACTTAAATTACCAATTCAACGACTTTTCCATTCTATAAACATGAATTGTTATTCGGCTACAGGCGTAGTATAAGCTATTTAACTAAATTGATAGGGAGCCGTACTTACAATACAAACTCTTCCAAAAATTAGGGAAAGACGCTTTAAGTGAGAACATAAGGTATTTTTAGTAAAGGAAGAACGAATTGTTTGCTCTGTCTTCACTCCACGGCTCCATGCCTTATAAAACGCACTTGCTTGGTATAATATTTGCAAGCACTGGTTGAGATTTTGGTCTTCTTGACTGTTGCTTCTCTTCTTATCTGTTTCTGCTAGGCAATTGTATTTTGCTTAATGTTCTAATACTTATGGCATCTCCATTCAGTTTTTTACTGCCGTTCTGTTCAATGTCTACAGATTTTAATTCTTAAATTATGTTTCTCAACACGTTCACATCAAAATGTTCATGTACTCGCCAGTGCAAGTGAAAGATTCTCAGTGTTATTTCACCACATTTCTGAGCCTCAAAAACACTTCATATTATTTGCCAGCTAGCTGCAAGTAGTTGCTCTCCTTTCAGTCTAATAATAGCTGAAAATACTTTGTTTGGCATTAGTGATCTTCGATCTTGAATTTGAAATTGCAGTAATTCCAAGTTATGATATCCTCACATCATCTCTGTTCTTTTGCTCTGTCAACATGGGATGAATGTGCTGCACCAATTTCAAAGCCAATCCGGGCGCTTCTACACTCCGTGTCATCTTATTGAGATGATCTACTGCAGATTTCTTCTCCTTGACACAACTCAATATCAGTATCAGGAACAATTTTATCTAACTTCGATAGAAAATCATTATTTTTTCGCTTCAACCCAGATTAAAAGGATTATAGGATTATGATTCTCAAGGTGACTCCAATATTTAATGAGTATGATAAGAATGCATGGCACCATCTATTCTGGCTATGATACGAGTCAAAATTGGCTAATACCATCGCTATTTTCAGTTGTCCTCACGGGCAAAGAACTGTGATCCACAAACCATATGTGCTTCCGCCATCGTTGATATGTTGTGATTTATTTTAAATATTATACATTGCATTTAAACTTGCTGGTGATGCGCCAGCCCGTGCGGTAGTGCATCGCATGGGCAACACTCAGTGCTCTCAGTAGCAAGCTACTGGCATTGAGCACTCCCCTTCAAAAAGCTAATTTAATATCATGTGAGACAATGTCCCACCTATCAGATATTAGACTGGGAAGAGCAGATACTACACTTAATCTTAACCAATAGGCCTAGAAAGATTTGCTCTATTTTAAGTCTGAGCTCTGATCTTAAAACTGTACCTTGCAATATGACTTCCATTGGTTTGCCAATGTCGGAAATATGAGCCACATGCTCATACAAAATTTTCTGGTTTAGAATCACAGAACTCCAGACCTCTACCTTACATTCACACACATATGTTAGCACTCCGTGCTACAATGCTAAAAAAGTCTGGTGGTTTTGGAAAAAATGATGATGAATGAATCAAATGATACCATACAACAATTCCATGGGTTAAAGTATTCAGAAATTGATTGTTCCATGATTCAGGAACTGTGAATATGCAACGATTGGTTCTAAAAGCCAATCCAGATGGTGTTGTTTTCAATCAGCTCATGCTAGAAGTTAAAACCAAGCTCTACTCCAAATTTGTTTATTTCAGCACATTAAAGTGTTGGCTTTTGCTTGAATTTTGGCTAAGAGCATACCTTTTCTGCGTATCCAACTTAATCCTGATTGAAGTAGAATAGCTCCAAAATTGTTGAAGTCAACTGAGAATCACATTCTCGCTATGTTCAACAACCCTCAATGGAACCGGACTCTGATTCTTGAGATGTCAATATCATCTGCTCCAGCTGCACTTTCACAACCAATAGAAGAGCTCCAATTCAACAAATTCTCAATGGTGGAAACTATGGCTAAGTACATTTAGTTATGCTTATACCAGGGTAGACCATATCCATATTTTTCAACATGGTGAAACCATTTGCTTTTTGATGTTTTCTTTTAGTTCTTTGGATCAATTTTAATGTCTGAAAATTGTTAGCTCTGTATATTTTCCTGGATTGAAATATTCTTTAATGTTCTTGCTTATCCATTCCTTTAGCTGTCAATGCTTTGCATATGCAGAAATTTTGGAAGTTTTCAGATATTTGGCCAATTTCTAGGCTGAAATTGGAGCTAATAAGACAGCTCTCTTCATTTTTTTGCTAGTTGCACTATTGATTGTTCTGCACCATCTCAAGCATGTTTTTAGCACCAAAATATACTGAATTTGATATATGACAATTGTTGTGAACACTATCATAATCCTGACCATGTTTTAATTTTCTCATTTCCTAGCTTTGTGTTAATCTATCACTATTGTCCTTGAACTCTTCCCATCGGAGTTTTTTCTTAACTTCTGTACTTGATTCATCCAATAACACAACCTGATATTCTTAAAATGCAATTTGTGGATAGTGTTCACCGAAAGTGTGTAAGTTTCCAAAGACAATAAATGATAAAGGTTCTACGTCCACTTAAGTACTTTCTTCAACTTAACCTGCCAAGTTTTTGGTTGCAATATGATTACACTTGTATTTTTACTAAAGTTCAAGGATAATTTGAATTTCTTTTCCTCGATATCATTTAAATCTCTGCTCTATGTCATTGAGAGAAGAATTTTCATCAGTAAGACACAGAAACAAAGGGAAAAATAAAGGAGGCAAAAACATTAATGTACCCATCAATTACTATTTAACGGAATCTTGGATTCTACTTCATTAAAACTATTGAGCAGAGGATTTTAACAAACAACACATTTTTTTATATTCAGCAGACAGCATTCCTTTTTTCATTTCTCTGAACTCCGAAAGATGATGGAAAGCAAAAGCTTTGGATGCATAGGTTTAATCTTTATTGATGGTTGAGTCCCACATAGATGACCTAGTAATGTGGACTACTGTGGCAAAATATCAGGGTTG
>BNST01002269.1:0-24819 GCA_019650275.1 Xylocarpus granatum | reverse complement strand
CCAACTTTTCTATCCCCTTAGGTGTCAGTACGCCTACTAAAAACCTTCCTAACTTGCTGTCCCATTTGATTTTTGAGTTGGTGTCGACTTAAGGCCACCTATGGCCGAGAAGGTAGAAGGATTGGTTGGACAAGGTTCACACAAGAATTGATGGACAGATTTGGCCCATCCAGCATCACAAATATTTGCTCCGAGATTGATGGGAACCAAGTCTTTCCTTCATCAAATCTAGAGAGTGCTGCACCAGTTCAGAACTTGGAATACTTATCTCCACCTCCTGAGATGCCAATTTGGAGAACAAGTGAAGATGTCTCATCACTAGCAATTTTAGTTTGTGACAGGGAAGGGAAAAAAGTGCACTCAGAAGATGCGTGTGCACATCCAAGTGATGGTAACGCTAAGGGCACAAGCGTTCCAGGACCTGACTTGTTATGTCCGAATGCCAAGTTAAAGGTGCAGATGTCTTGTGATAAGTTGAACAATGCATCTGCCAGACATCCTGATTCATCTGTTCATATTCTTGCTGCTACTTCTACATCTCTACCATATCAGTTGCAGAACAATGACTTAAGAGCTCCAATAGTTTCCACTGGACTACCATCTACATCTTCATTAGAACTGACCAGGATGGAGAGATAGCAAATTGAATTGGATGCAGGATTAAATAGGTCTTCGAATGGGTTGCAAGAACATTCCAATGCTTTTACAAATTATCCACCAGAAAATACTCCAACAAGGACTATACAAGATCAATCTGCCTTGTTGGCTAAACTTGGATTAGAAGATAAAGTTCCTAATCATATTCCTATCCAGATTGAAGGACTTGCTGATCTTTCATGGACAGCTTCACAAGCTGCAAGAGATCAGACCTTTAGACCATTCATTGTTCAAACTGCAGCAGAAAATATGCATAGCATGCAGCAAGTTTTGCAAGGCACAAATATTGATCAAACGCCATCATCTGCACCTGTTTTAGCCCTTCAATTCCCTGGACAGAATGAGGATTATTTGGGTTTCAGCTTGAACACTGAAGATCCAGACATTCCATGCAATAGGTCAAGTGTTCTGGACAGCAACCCCATTGCCAGCACAAATGCTCAAAGTCGCATGGATAGCAAGGAGGAAGCCGAGGCAGTACAGTCCCCGGATCACGCGAAAGAAGTCGAAATCAACTTGCATGCAGTAGGGGCAACCACAAAGCCTACCGCAATGAGGTTGTTCACAACTATAAATGACAAGAATGTTTTGGTGTTGATTGATAGTGAACCCACCCATAATTCCATCAACACAAAGCTGATCAAAACACTCCAGCTATGTCCGAAAAGGATTGCATCCTTTGAGGTAAGAGTGGCAAGAAGACAGAAGCTCAAGTGCGCGCAAGTTATCAAGGTAGTAACAATGCAGATTCAAGGAGTCAAGATAGAGGCAGAACGGCATGTGTTAGCCTTGGCAGGCCTTGATGTGGTTTTAGGCAATGCTGTGGCTTAAAACCATAGGCAAGATAATGTTCGACTACGAATACATGGCCATGCACTTCAAATGGAAGGGAAGGGACTGCACGTGGGAGCCATCCAACACCAATGCAGCGCATCATTGTAAGGTAAGTACCCTTGGATGACTATACAAAAAAAGGGCAGAGGCTTTGGCACATTGGAAAGTGCGTGGGACAAACTTCCCGGAGCAACAAGAACATCCCTGCGGGCACAGCAGCGGTGTCGGCCACGTGCAGCAGTTTGCAGGACAAATGTCCAGGAGCAACCGCAACATCCCCGTGGGCGTGGCAGAGGCTTTGGGTGCATTGGGCAGTGTTCAGGACAAACTTCTGGGAGCGAACAGAACATCCCCAAGGGCACAGCAGAGACATGGGGTGCGTTCGCTGTGTGCAGGATCAACTTCCAGGAGCGACCGGAACATCCCCATAGGCTCAGCAGAGGTGTCGGCTGTGTTTGACAGTACTCTAGACAAACTTCCAGGAGAAACCCGAACAATCCTGCAGGTGCGGCAAAGGTATCGGGTGCATTCAGCACTGCATAGGACAAACTTCGGAAGCAACAGGAACATCCCTGCAGGTGCGGCAGCAGTGTGGGGCGCATGAGTCTTAGGGCCCATGAAGAAGGAATGGTCAGTATACGCCAAGGAGATGTTAGCCATCATCCATGCAGTCAAGGTATGGCGACCTTACCTTCTTGGTTGGAAATTCCTGATCATTACAGATCAACAACCCTTGAGAAGCCTCATGGAGCAGAAAATTACCACCCCAGAGCAGCAAAAGTTCCTTGTCAAGTTACTAGGTCATGAATATGAAATAATCTACAAGCCTGGCAAGGAAAACAAAGTGGCAGATGCATTGTCCAGAAGCAATGGAGGTCAAGCATTGTGGACAGCAGTGAGCCTAATGAGGCATGCCATAGTGTCATCAGCGAAGCAGAGTGGAATGTATGGACAGAAATCAAAGAGGCAATAGAGATTGATCCCCAAAGCCAAGAGCTCACTAAGAAGATCAAGAATTTCAATCCTAAGGTCAGTAAATTCACACTTAAGAATGGATATATTTGGCATAACCAGCAGGTGTATGTACCAAACATACCAGGACTAAAGGGGAAGATCTTAAATCACTTCCACAACTCACGGGAAGAAGAACATTTAGAATGGTTCCGTACTTACATGTGGATCAAGCTATTCTTTTGGTCGGAAGGATTCAAGGCAGAAGTCAAGAAGAAAGACAGCAATTGTGACTTTTGCCAATGGATAAAACTAGAAGATGGCAAGACCAAGGGATTGCTACAACCTTTGCCATTACCCATACAAGCTTGGAAACACTATAATGACATCCAGCAGCAGTTTTCAAACTTCCACCTTGAGGACAAGGTAAGTCTTCAAGAAAGGGGGATTGTTGAGAACCTAAGTATGCAGGAAAGGCAATGGGCAGAAAATGGGGCAGCAAAGGAGAGCATGGGCTAGAAAATGTGCACAACAAGCATGGCAACAGCAAGTGTGCAGCCTAGCAGTGAAGCCCGGCCAGTATTTAACTTAATCCTAATTAGTAAAAGACATTCACACCAACAAGAGTTCCAGCAGAAGAAGGACAATCACATCAAGAAGAACTCCAGCAGCAGCAACACATCCATGTCAAGGAGAGTTCCAGTAGCAGCAGGACATCCATGCCAAGGAGAATTCCAACAGCAGCAGGACATCTATGCCAAGAAGAGTTCTATCAGCAGCAGGACAAGCATGATGAATTCTAGTAGCAATAGGATAGTCACGACAAGAAGAATTCTAAAGGCAGAAGGATTTGCATCGAGAGTCCTAGTCCTAGAAGGATAAGCCAAGAGAAAGTCCAGCCACTGTAGAATACGAGATAAGGTAGGAATTCTAGTCTAAGTATGAATTCAAGAAAGACCAAGAATCTAGTAGGATTAGGAAAAAATGAGACAAGGTCTATCTTGATAATGTTTTAGTTAACTTAGAAAAGCTTGTTGACTTAGGAAAACATATTCTAAGTGGATAAGGAACCTAAGTACTAGTTAAATTAGGATAAGGCTATCTTAGCACTATAAATACAGCCCATTATTTGTGAGGAGGAGATATGCTACGAATTTTGTATATTTTCTCATTCAATAATCAAGAATCAAGGTTAGCATTCTTGCTTACTTTCTTGTTTATATTTCGGTTATCTTTTAAGAGTTGTCTTGAGATAACTTGGGCTTAAGACAAGGTTAAGAGTTGTCTTCCTTGCTTAAGAGCTAAGGTTGAAGTTAAGAGTTGTCTTCTTCAACCAAGGCAAGTTGTGATAGGTTTAAGAGTTGTCTTGCCTATCCAACATATCCTTATATATATTAGTTAACCCGAAGGACAGCTTAGGGGGACTGTAAAAATAAGAAAAGAACTCAAGAATCAAACAGGGACAGCAAGTTAGGAAGGATTCCAGTATGCGTGCTGACCCCTAAGGTGTAGAAAAGTTGGGAAAAAAACGGGACCCCAACAAATGGTCGTGAGAACAGCAAACACCAGGAAGAGCACATCACCCATTCAGCAGTGCGTGGGATGAAATTTCCGGAGCATCTGGAACATCCCCACGGGTGCAGCAGCAGCATTAGATACGTTCAGTAGTGCATGAGACAAACTTCCCGGACCTACTGGAACATCCTCGCTGGCATGGCAGAGGCTTCAGGCACTTCTGAGAGTGACCAAAACATCGCCGTAGGTGCGGTAGAGGCTACAGGGTGGTTTAGGCAGTGCACGAGATAAACTTCCGGAAGCGACCAGAACATCCCCACAAGCATGCAGAGGCTTTGGGTGTGTTCGGCAATGTGTGAGATGAACTTCTGCAAGCGAGCGGAACATCCCCGCGGGTGCAGAAGAGGTGTGGTGTGTGTTCGGTAGTGCATGGGACGAACTTCTGAAAGTGACTAGCAAATCCCTGCAGACCCAACCATTCCTGCAGGCAAAGCAGTAGTGTCAGACACATTAAGCAGTGTGCAAGATGAACTTCCGGGAATGACTAGAAAATCCCCGTGGGCTCGGTAGAGGCATCGGATGCATTCGGCAGTTCTCGGGACGAACTATCAAGAGTGACCGGAACATCCATGTGGGTATAGTAGAGGTGTCAGGCGCATTCGGCAGTGTGCATGATGAACTTCTGGGAGCGACCTAAACATCCCCGCGGGCGCGTTCAGTAGTGCGCGGGATAAACTTTTTGGTAGCGACCGCAACATCCCTGCACGCTTGCAAAGACATCAAGCACATTCGCCAAAGCCTTGTACGAACTTTCGAGAGTGGCTGGAACATTCCTACAGGCACAGCAGCCACATCAACATGTTCTACAGTGCATGGGATGAACTTCTAGAAGCAACTGGAACATCCCTTTAGGCGCAACAAAGGCTTTGGACCTGTGGGGTAGTGTGGGGGACAAACTTTCGGGAGGTTCTGGAACATCCCTTGTTGGCGTTGTAGTGGCATCAGGCGCATTAGGTAGAGCATGGGACAAACTTCCACAAGCAACTGAAACATCTTCGCGGGCGCAGCACAAACTTTGGTGAGTGACCGGAACATCTCTGTACACACAGCAGTAGCATCAAGCACGTTCTGCAGTGCATGGGATGAACTTTCGGGAGCAACCGGAACATCGCCATGGGTGATGGTAGAGACATCAAGCGCATTCGGCAGTGGACAGGACAAACTTTCGAGAGCGACTGGAACATCCCTGTGGGCACAGTAGCAGCGTGTGGCCCATTTGGCAGTGATCAGAATGAACTTCCAAAAGCAACTGGAACATCCCTTGCAGCAACCAAAACATCCCTGTAGGTGCGGCGCAGGCTTCGACCACATTCGGTAGTGCATGGGATGAACTTCTGGGAGCAACCGAAAAATCCCTGCAGGCTCGGCAGAGGCTTGGGGCATGGTCGGGCAGTGCACGAGATGAACTTCCTAGAGCTACCGGAACATCCCCTCGGGCACTGCAGAGGCATCGAATGCATTCGACAGTGCACGGGACAAATTTCTGGGAGCAACCAGGAAATCCCTGCAAACGCGACAGAGCCGTTGGGCACATTTGGTAGTCTGCGGGATGAACTTCAAGAGCGATCAGATCATCCTTGTAGGCTCGGCAAAGGTGTCTGATGTGTTTAGCAGTGTGCAGGATGAACTTTTGGAAGCAACCAAAACTTCCCTAGAGGCGCAGCCAAGGCATCAGGTGTGTTCAACTGTGCACGGGACAAACTTCTAGAAGCAACTGGAACATCCCTACAGGCACAGCAGCAGTGTCGGGCATGTTCGTGTTGAGAACCTAAGTATGCAGGAAATGCAACGGGTAGAAAATAAGGACCTTAGGAGGCAAAGGGAGCATGAGCGAATGTGCACAAGGCGCCAGGCAGCAAGAGAGGAAGAAACAAGCCAGAATGTGTGTGTAACAAGACTGCACACAGCAAGCAGTTAAGCATGGCCAGGTTCTGACTCAGTCCTAATTGATTGCAGAAATCCAAGCCAAGAAGAAGACCAGCATTGGCAGGACACGCATGAAGCAAGTCGAGCAAAAGAAGGAGATTGACGGCATGAAGAACTCCAGCAGCAGCAGGACGTCATGGCAGGTTTGACTTCAGCAAGATGTTCATGTCAAGGAGGAGTCTTGGAATGGAAGGACACACCATATGCAAGTCCTAATCCAAGAAGGAAATGGCAAGATGAAGGTCAGCAGATGTAGGAGAGGAGCTAAGATAAGGACAGAAAGGCTTAGTCAAAATAGGAATTTTAGTCTAAGGTTTAAAAAAGTTGGGAAAAAATCAGGACCCCAACAGTTCGGCATTGCACGTGACAAACTTCAAGGAAAGACCAGAAAATTCCCGTAGGTGCAACAGAGACATCAGATGCATTTGGCAATGCCCGGGATGAACTTTCGGGAGCAACCAGATCATCCCCGCATGCTTGGCAGAGGCATCGGACACATTTGGCAGTGCTCAGGATGAACATCTGAGAGCGACAGGAACATCCCCGCAGGCACAACAGAGGTGTTGGACGGGTTCGGCAGTGCACGGGATGAACTTCTGAGAGTGACTTAAACATCCATGCGGGTGCGTCAGAGGCTTTGAGCACGTTGGGCAGTGCACAGGACAAAACTCCTGAACATACGTGTGGGCGTGGCAGAAGCATGAGTCGCGTTTGGCAATGTGCAATGATGAACTTTTGGGGACGACCAGAGCATCCCCGCGGGCACTGCAGTGTGCAAAATGAACTTCTAGAAGTGAATGGAGCAACCCCACATGCGGGGCAAAGGCTTTGGGTGCGTTAGGCAGTGCACAGGGCAAAATTTCAGGAGTGACCGGAACATTTGCGGGCACGGCAAAGCCATCATGCGCGTTTGGCAGTGCACAGAACAAACTTCCGGGAGCCACTGGAAAATCCTAGTGGGCTACGCAGAGGCGTTAGACATGTTGGGCAACGTTCGTGATGAATTTTCAGGATCAGCTGGAACATCCCCGTGGGCATGGCAGCAGCGTCAGATTCATTTGGCAGTGTACAGGATGAACTTCTAGGAGTGACCGGAACATCCCCGCGAGCACGGCAGCGACGTTGGACATGTTCAGCATTGTGCGGGACGAACTACCAGGAGCAACAGAACATCCCTGAGGGCACTGCAGAGGCTTTGGCCGCCTTAAATAGTGCCCTTTGATGAACTTCTGGGAGCAGCTGAAACATCCCCATGGGCCTGGCCGAGTCTTTAGGCATGTTGGATAGTGTATGGGATGAACTTATGGTAGAAACTAGAAGATCCCCATGGGGGTGGCAGAGGCGTCAGCCACGTTTAGCAGTACATGGGACAAACTTGTGGTAGCGACCAAAATATCCCGCGGATGCGGCAGCTGTGTCAGGTGTGTTCATCAGTGCGCAGGATGAACTTCCAGGAGCAACCGAAACACCCCTGTAGGTATGGTAGAGCTGTCGGACACATTTGACAATACAGAAGACGAACTTTTGTGAGTGACCAAAAAATCCCCATGGCCTTGGCAGAGGCGTTGGACACATTTGGCAGTGCTTGGGACAATCTTCTAGGAGTGACTGGAACATCTTCATAGGCAGGTTAGAGGCATTGGGTGCGTTCAGCAGTGGGCTGGATGAACTTCTAGGAGTGAATGGAACATCACCGTGGCCGCAGCAGCGAGTCAGGCGCAATGGGTAGTGCGCGGGATGGACTTCTAGGAGTGACTAGAACATCCCCGTGGGCATGGTACAAGCTTTGGGCATACTGGGCAATGTGCAGCAGAAACTTTCGGGAGCGACTGGGACATCCCTATTAGCACGTTCGGCAGTGCCCAAGATGAACTTTCTGGAGCATCTAGAACATACCCGCAGGCATGTCATAGGCATCAGGTACGTTTGGCAATGCATGGGATGAACTTCCAGGAGTGGCCAGAACATCCCCATGGGCATGGCAGAAGCTTCAGGAAAGTTTGGCTGTGCACGGGACAAACTTCTAGGAGCAATTGGAATATCCCTGCAGGCTCGGCAGAGATGTCGGACGCTTTTGGCAGTGCTTGGGATGAACTTCCAGAAGTGACCAGAACATCCATGCGGGCACAGCAGAGGCATCGGGCGGGTTCAGTAGTGGACTGGAGGAACTTCTAGGAGGAACCCAAACATTCCCACAGGTGCAGCAACGGTATTGGGTGTGTTCGGTCATCTGCAGGAGGAACTTCCGGGAGCGACCAAAACATTCCACCAGGCACAGCAGTAGCATGTGGCGTGTTCTGCAGTGCTCAGGAAGAACTAGTGGGAGAGTCTGGAGCATCCCTGCAGGCATGGCAGCGGACTGGGAAACGTTCAGCAGTGTGCAAGGCAAACTTTCAGGAGTGACCGGAACATCCCCGTGGATGCCGCAGTGGTATCGACCTTTTGGGCAGTGCATGGGATGAACTTCCGAAATCGACCAGAACATCTCCACGAGTGTGGCAGAGGCTTCAGGCATGTTCAGCAGTACGCAGAAAGAACTTCTAAGAGTGACCCAAACATCCTTACGGGCATAACCACGGGGTTGGACATGTTTGGCAGTGCATGGGATAAACTTCCGGGAGGAACTTGAACATCCCTGCGGGCTAGGCAGAGGCATTGAATGTGTTCTGCAGTGCTCAGGGACGAACTATTGGGAGTGGCTGAAATATCCCCTTGGGTGTGGAAGAGGCTTCGGGCGCATTTGTCAGTGCACGGGATGAACTTCTCAGAGTGACTTGAACATCCCCGTGGGCATGGCTGCAGCGTTGTGTGCGCTTGGCAGTGTGCAGCACGAACTTCTGGTAGCAACTGGAAAATCCATGCAAGCTCAGCAGAGGTGTCAAACGCATTCGGCAGTGCTTAGGATGAAGTTTCAGGAGTGACTCGAACATCCTCACTGGCACGGCAGATGCATCGGGTGGGTTCGGCAGTGCACATCACGAACTTCCAAGAGTGACCAAAACAACCCCGTGGACGCAAAAGATGCGTTTGGCGCGTTTGGTAGTATGCAAGATGAACTTCCAGGAGCGCCCAGAACATTCCCGTGGGCACGGCAGAGGCATCGGGCGCATTTGCCAGTACACGGGACAAACTCTTGTGAGCAATCAAAATATCCCCTGCAGGAGCAGCAGAAGCATTGGGCACGTTAGGCAGTTTGCAGGACGAACTTCCAGGAGCAACTGAAACATTCCAACGGGTTCAGAAGCAGCATTGGACACGTTTGGAAGCGTGCAGGACAAACTTCTGGGAGTGACTAGAACATTCCCATGGGCACAGCAGAGCCATCAGGCACGTTTGGCAGTGCACAGGACAAACCCCCGTGAGCAACCGGAACATCCCCACAGGCGTAGCAGAAGCGTCAGGCATGTTAGGCAGTGCGTGGGTTGAACTTTCAAAAGCAACCAAAACATCCCCACTGGTGCGGAAGTGGCATTGGACACATTCGGTAGTGTGCAGGACAAACGTTCAGGAGTGACTAGAACATTCCCGTGAGCGACCAGAACATCCCCTCATGCGTGGCAGAAGAGTCGGGCGCGTTAGGCAGTGCGCGGGATGAACTTCCGGGAGCAACCAAAACATTCCCATCGGCACGAAAGCAGCATCAGACATGTTTGGCATGTGCAGGACGAACTTGCAGGGTGACCAGAACATTCCCGCAGGCACAAGAGATGCATCGGGCGCATTCAACAGTGCACGGGACAAACTCCAATGAGCGACCGGAACATCTGCACAGGCGCGGCAGAAGCATTGGGCATGTTAGGCAGTGCATGGGGGGAACTTCCGGGAGCAGCCGAAACATCCCCATGGGCGTGGAAACGGCATCGAACTCGTTCAGCAGCATTCAGGATGAACTTCCAGAAGCGACCAGAACATCCCTACAGGTGTGGCAGAGGCATTGGGTGCATTCGGCTGTGTGCAGGACAAATTAAGGGGGGAGCAACCGGAACATCCACGTGACGCCTTCGGTAGGAACTCCCATGAGCGACCAGAACAATGCCACGTCCAACGTAGCGGCATTGCTTGCGTTCGGCAATGCGCGTGACGAACTTCTTGGAGCGACCAGAAAATCCCTGAGGGGTTGGCAGAGGCATTGAAAGTGTTCAAGAATGCTTAAGACAAATTTCCAAGAGTGACCAAAACATCCCCCCAGGAACAGCCGAGGGATCAGGTGCATTCGACAGTGCGTGGGGCAAACTTCCAGGAGTGACCAGAACATCTGCATTGTCAAGTAGAGGGTTCAAGCGCTTTGGTTAGCGTGCAGTACGAACTTTTGTGTGCAACCAGAGCATCCCCGCGGGCATAGCAGAGGTGTCAGTCGCGTTCAGCAGTGCATGGGATGAACTTCGTGAGTGACTAAAACATCCCTGCGAGTGTGGCACCGGTGTTGGACACATTGGGCAGTGCATGGGACTAACTTCCTAGAGCAACAAGAACATCCCAGCGAGCCAGGCAGAGGCCTCAGGCAAGTGCGGCATTCTCCAGAATGAACTTCCAGGAGCAAATTGAATATCCACACGGGCGCTAAAGAGGCTTTAGGGGCATTTGGCAGTGTGTGGGACGAACTTCTTGGAGCAGCTGGAACATGCCAGCGGTGTCAGACACGTTTGGCAGTGTGCAGGATGAACATTTGGGATCAACTAAAACACCCCAGCAGGCATGGTAGAGGCTTCAGGCAAGTTTGGTAGTGCACAGGATGAACTTCCGAGAGCAACTAGAACATCCCAGCGGACCCAGCAGAGGCTTTGGGTGCACTCGATAGTGCACAAGAAGAACTTCCGGGAGCCGACCGGAGCCGGGCCAGTAGAGGCTTCGGGCGTGCTCAGCAGTGCACCAAAAGAACTTCTAAGGGTAAACAGAACATCCCTTCTAGCATGGCAAAAGCGTTGGATGCATTCAATAGTGCACGGGATGAATATCTGAGAGACACCAAAGCATCACCGCGGGCATGGAAGTGGTGTCGGACACATTTGGCAGTACGCAAGTAAAACTTCCGGGAGCAAGTGGAACATTCCAGCGGGCGCAGAAGCAGCATCGGACATGTTCAGCATTGTGCAGGATGAACTTACAGGAGTGACCGAAACATCTCCGTAGCTGGGATGAACTTCCGGGAGTGACCGGAACAACGCCATGGGCAAAGCAGCGGTGTTGGGCATGCTCGGCAATGTGTGGGATAAACTTCTGGGAGCAACCAAAAAATCCTCGCAGGGTCAGCAGAGGTGTTGGACGCGTTCAGAGGCTTGATGTGACAGAGGCTTCAAGAAGGTTGGGCAGTGCACGGGACGAAACTTTAAGGAGCAATTATCCTTGATGCTGCTGGAGTTCTTCTTGATGCGATTATCCTTCTTCTGCTGAAACTCCTGTTGGTGTGAATGTCCTTCATTAATTAGGATTAAGTCAAATACTGGCCTGGGCTTCACTGCTGGGCTGTATACTTGCTGTTGCCATGCTTGTTGTGCACATTTTCTGGCCCATGCTCTCCTTTGCTACCTCATATTCTGCCCGTTGCATTTCTTGTGTACTTAGGTTCTCAACAGTTTGGCAGTGTGTCGATGAACTTCAGGAGTGACGAGAACATCCCTTGCAGGCACGGCAGCGGCGTCGAACATATTGGATAGTGCACATGATGAACTTCCTTGTTGCAACAGGAACATCCCAGCAGGCCCGACAGAGGCTTTAGGGACATTCGGCATTGTGTGGAACAAACGTCCAGGAGCAAACAAAACATCCACATAGGCACGGCTGAGGCTTTGAGCTCGTTCGGCAGTGCGCAGGATGATTGCAAATTCCGAAGATAAGAGTGTAGGTAGACCAACAAAAAATAGGAGCCACGCAAACATGACCAATTCCTAAGAATGTCACAAAACTTAGAGGATTTCTAGGCTTGACAGGCTACTACTGCCAATTTGTTCACAAATACGGCACCATAGCAAAACCACTAACAGATTTGTTGAAGAAGGATAGATTCTTATGGACAGAGAAGAGTGAAGATGCATTCAAGTCGTTGAAGCAAGCTATGTGTGAGATCCCAGTGTTAGCACTACCCGACTTCAACCAAACCTTCAAGTTTCACACTGACGCATGTCAAGATAGAATAGGTACTGTTCTAAGTCAAGCCGAAAGACCTATTGCATACACAAAGCAGAGTCTTAGGGCCCATGAAGAAGGAATGGTCAGTATACACTAAGGAAATGTTGGCCATCATCCATGCAGTCAATGTATGGCAACCTTACCTTCTTGGGACGAAATTTCTAATCATTACAGATCAACAACCCTTGAGAAGCCTCATGGAGCAGAAAATTACCACACCAGAGCAGCAAAAGTTCCTTGTCAAATTGTTGGGATACAAGTATGAAATAATCTTCAAACTGGGCAAGGAAAACAAGGTGGCAGACACATTGTCCAGAAGTAATGGAAGTCAAGTGTTGTGGACAGCATATGAGCCTAATGACGCATGCCTCACTGCCATTAGTAGAGCAGAGTGGAATGTATGGACAGAAATTAAGAAGGCAATAGAGATTGACCCTCAAAGCCAAGAGTTCATAGAAAAAAATCAAGAATTTTGACCCTAAGGTTAGTAAATTCATCCTTAAAAATGGATATATTTGGCACAACCAGCAGATGTATGTACCAAACATACGGGACTAAGGGGGAAAATCTTAAATCACTTCCACAACTTAAGAGAAGGAGGACACTCAGGATGGTTCCATACTTACATGTGGATCAAGCTATTCTTTTGGTCAGAAGGATTCACAGTAGAAGGCAAGTAGAAAGACAACAATTGTGACATTTGCCCATGGATAAAACAGAAGATGGCAAGACCAAGGGATTGCTACAACCTTTGCCATTACCCATACAAGCTTGGAAACACTATAATGACATCCAGCAGTAGTTTTCAAACTTCCACCTTGAGGACAAGGTGAGTCTCCAAGAAAGAGGGATTGTTGAGAATCTAAGTATGCAAGAAAGGCAATAAGCATAAAATGAGGCAGCAAAGGAGAGGATGGGCCAGAAAATGTGCACAACAAGCATGGCAACAGCAAGTATGCAGCCCAAGCAGTGAGGCCTGGCCAGTATTTAACTTAATCCTAATCAATGAAGGACATTCACACTAACTGGAGTTCCAGCAGAAGAAGGATAATCACATCAAGAACTCTAGTAGCAGTAGGAGGACATCTATGACAAGCATAATTCCAGCAGCAGCAGGACATCCATGCCAAGGAGAAATTCCAGCAGCAGTAGGACATCTACGCCAAGAAGAGTTCTATCAGTAGCAGGACACGCATGATGAGTTCCAATAGCAATAGGATATTCATGTCAAGGAGAATTCTGAGGGCAGAAAGGATATGCATTGAGAGTCCTAGTCCTAGAAGGAAAAGCAAAGATAAAGTCCAGCAGCTGTAGAATACAAGATAAGGTAGGAATTCTATTTTAAGTAGGAATTCAAGAAAGACCAAGAATCCTAGTAGGATTAGGAAACAATGGGATAAGATCTATCTTGATAATGTTTTAGATAACTTAGAAAAGCTTGTTGACTTAGGAAAACATATCCTAAGTGGATAAGGAACCTAAGTACTAGTTAGATTAGGATAAGGTTGTCTTAGAACTATAAATACAGTCCATTATTTGTGAGGAGGAGATATGCTCCGAATTTTGCTATTTCTCATTCAATAATCAAGAATCAAGGTTAGCATTCTTGCTTACTTTCTTGTTTATATTTTCAGTTATCTTTTAAGAGTTGTCTTGAGATAACTTGGGCTTAAGACAAGGTTAAGAGTTGTCTTCCTTGCTTAAGAGCTTAAGTTGAAGTTAAGAGTTGTCTTCTTCAACCAAGGCAAGTTGTGATAGGTTTAAGAGTTGTCTTGCCTATCCAACATATTCTTATATATATTAGTTAACCCGAAGGACAGCTTAGGGGATGTAAATATAAGAAAAGAACTCAAGAATCAAACGGGACAGCAAGTTAGGAAGGATTCTAATAGGCATGCTGACCCCTAAGGTGTAGAAAAGTAGGGGAAAAAAATTGGGACCCCAATAGTTCAGCAGTGCATGGGTCGAACTTTCGGGAGCGACCGGAATATCCTGGCAGGCATGGCAGAGGCATCAGCTGTATACGGTAGTGTATGGGATTAAATTCAGGGAGCAACCAGGGCACAGCAGTGGCTTAGGGCGCATTCAGCAGTGCATGGGATGAACTTCGGGGAGTGACCAGAACATACACACATGTGCAGCAGAGGCTTTGGGCGTATTGGGCAGTGAACAAGACAAACTTCTTAGAGCAACCGTAACATCCCTGCTAGTGCAGCAAAGGTGTCGGGGGCATTCAGCTGTGTGGAAGATGAACTTCCCAGCATGATCGAAACATCCCCATGGGCCCAAAGAGGTGTTAGACTCATTCGGCAGTGCAAGGACGAAACTTTTGGGAGCAACTGAAACATCCACTGTGGGCATGCTCAGCAGTCTGTGATAAAAAGTTCCTGGAACGACGGGAACATCCCCAAGGGCGCCGTAGAGGCTCCGAGCACATTTGGCAATGCATAGGACGAACTTCCTGGAGCGACCGTAACATCCCCGCAGGTGCAGTAGAGGCATTGGATGCATTCTGCAGTGCTTGGTACGAACTTCTGGGAGCGACCAAAATATCCCACAGGTGTGGCAGCGGCATTGGCCGTGTTCTGCAGTGCGCAGGATGAAGACCTGAACACTCACTGAAAGCGGGAACCTGACTGCACAACTGCTTCCGATGCGCCCACTGGGGATGTACTAGTTGCTTGTGGAAGTTCATTCCATGCACTGCCCAACCTGCACATAGCCGAACGCGCATGACACTGCTGCTCTGCCAGCGGGGATGTTCTGCTTGCTCCTGGAAGTTCATCCCACACACTGCCAAACACGCCCAATGCCACTGTCACGCCCAGTGAGGATGTTCTGGTCACATCCGAATGTTCATCCCACAAACTGCCAAACATGCCCGACGCCATTGATGGAAAATCCTCTCGCATTCTGCTGAATGCAATCGACGCCACCGCTTCGCCTGTGGGGATGTTACGGTCGCTCCTAGAAGTTCATCGCACAAACAGCCAAACTGTTGAGGATCTTATGAGACAAAGGAGCGTGAGCAGAAGCGCACAAGGTGCCAGGCAGCAAGAGAGGCAGAAACAGGTCAGAATGTGCGCCCAACAGGCCCCTACACAGCAAGCAGTGAAGCACAGCCAGGTTCTAATGCAGTCCTAATTGATTGCACAAATCCAAGCCTAGAAGAAAATCAGCATTGGCAGAATAGCATGAAGCAATCTGAGCAGGAGAAGGAGATTGACGGCACGAAGAACTCCAGTAGCAGCAAGATGTTCACGTCAAGGAGGAATCTTGGAATGGAAGGACATGCCATAAGGGAAGTTCTAATCCAAGAAGGAAACGACAAAAAAAAGTTCAGCAGCTGTAGGAGAGGAGATGAGATAAGACAGAAAGACTTAGTCAAAGTAGGAATTCTAGCTTAAGTAGGAATTCAAAGAAGACCAAGAATCCTAGTAGGATTAGGAAACAATGGGATAAGGTCTATCTTGATAATGTTTTAGTTGACTTAGAAAAGCTTGTTTACTTAGGAAAACATATCCTAAGTGGATACTTAGGTTGAAGTTAAGAGTTGTCTTCTTCAACCAAGGCAAGTTGTGATAGGTTTAAGAGTTATCTTGCCTATCCAACATATCCTTTATATATTAGTTAATCCTGAAGGACAGCTTAGGGGACATAAATCTAAGAAAAGAACTCAGGAATCAAATGGGACAGCAAGTTAGAAAGGTTTTTAGTAGGCGTGCTGACCCCTAAGGTGTAGAAAAGTTGGGGAAAAAATCGAGACCCTAATAAATTGGTGCTCTCGTTGGGAGATCAGCACAATCACCAGTTGAAAGGTAGCACAATCACTCCAACAAATTAGTACTCTAGTTGAGACATCACCACAGACACCAGTCAATTGCAAGGCATCGAGGTTACCATGACCTCTAGGCAACATTCACCCGCACGACAGGAACAGACTGGAGAAGACTTCTTAGCTACCAACCGCAGAAGAATCCTTACCTTGAAGAGGAACCAGAATGCGATCAATGATCAAGTAGGTGATATCAAACACCAACCATCATCCATCATTCATTCTCTTGAATAATTAAAAAGAGACACACCCCGAGTGGCCAGAAAACAAGTCCAAACTGAGCAGGGCAGAAACAGGCACCTACTACAAACATCTAGGAGGCTGCAATCAGAAGTCACACGACACCAAAGTGCATGAGGACAAATCTGACTAGGAGCAACTTCCCTCTCAAGAAAGGGGGAAAAGGTGCATGAGTTTGGGAAGCAGGAGGGAGACTTCACCAAACGAACACCTGCCCCATGATCGCTACAATGATTATAGCGATGATGAGGAGGTGCTGGACAGAAGGCCTGCATCATGGCAACCAAGAAGAGTACGAAATCACCCTGAGGCAGAACTATGGCGCACCACAAGAAGGGAGGATTGGCACTACGACAGCCCAAGCCATTATACACGGCCTAAGGTAAAAATTGAGTTCCCTACCTTTGAGAAGGGAGATCCAACTGAATGGATCTCAAAGGCTGAATTTTATTTTGAGAAACAAGGTATTGAACGAGGTGAAAGGGTTGATTTTGCATCCTATGACCTATGTAGGAGAGCCAACCAATGGTGGCGTTGGCTTAAGGCCACCTATGGCCAAGAAGGAAGAAGAATAGGCTTGACAAGGTTCCCAGAAGTTCATCCCACACACTGCCAAATGTGTCCGATGCAGCTGCCACGCCCATGGGAATGTTTTGGTCACTCATGGAAGTTCAACCCACATGCTGCCAACGTGCCCTACACCACAGCCACACATGCAGGGATGATACGGCCACTCCCCGAAGTTCATCCCAAGCACTGCCAAACGCATCCGACGCCTCTGCTGATCTGCAGGGATGAACTTCTGGGAGTGACCGAAATATCCCCATAGCCACGGCACTAGAACATCCTCGCAAGTGTGGCAGAGGTGTCGGGTGCATTCTTCAGTGTACCGGCATGGCAGCAGTGTCAGACACAATCGGCAGTGTATTGGATGAACTTCTAGGGAGTGACTGAAACATCCTCGCTGGTGCGACAAAGGCTTTGGGTGCATTGGGAAGTGCTTGGGACAAACTTTTGGGAATGACCGGAACATTCTTGGGAGTGACGGGTGCATTCGATGGTGCACGGGATGAACTTTCAGGAGTGACTAGAACATCCCCACGAGCACGACAGCAGTATCAGGCGTGTACATGTTGGGGTCCCAATTTCTTGTCCTAACTCTTCTACACCTTAGGGATTAGCACAACTTCTAAAACCTCTCCTAACTTGTTGTGCAGTTCGATTCTTGAGTTCCTTTCTTAGATTTACATCCCCTAAGCTGTTCTTTGGGATAGACTAACGATAAAAGGATATATTGGATGGGCAAGACAACTCTTAAACCTATCAGAACTTGCCTCGGTTGAAGAAGACAACTCTTGACTTCAACCTAAGCACTTAAGCAAGGAAGACAACTCTTCACCTAGTCTTAAGCCCAAGTTATCTCAAGACAACTCTTAAAAGATAACCAAAATATAAACAAGAATATAAGCAAGAATTCTAAAGCTTGATTCTTGATTAATGAATAAAAACTTACAAATTCGTATCATATCCCCACATCAACAAATAATGGGTTGTATTTATAGTATTGGACAGCCTTATCCTAATTTAACTAGTACTTAAGTTCCTTATCCACTTAGGACAAGTTTTCCTAATTCACAAAGGTTTTCTAAGATAACTAGAACCTTATCAAGATAGACCTTATCGAAATGTTTCCTAATTCTACTTGGATTCTTGGTCTTCTTCATTGACTAATCCTATTTTGACTAAACTTCTTTATCCTTAGCTTATCTTATCTCCTGCAGCTGCTGATCTTTATCTTGCTGTTTCCTTCTAAGACTAGGACTTCCATATGGCGTGTCCTTCTATCCCAAGACTTCTCCTTGAAGCTAAATCCTTCATGACGTCTTGCTGCTAGTGGAGTTCTTCTCGATGCAAATATCCTTTTTCTGCTAGAACTCTTGTTGGTGTGAATGTCCTTCATTGATTAGGATTAAGTCAAATACTCGCCAGGCTCACTGCTGGGCTGCATACTTGCTGTTGCCATGCTTGTTCTGCACATTTTCTAGCCCATGCTCTCCTTTGCTACCTCATTTTCTGCCCATTGCCTTTCCTGCATACTTGGGTTCTCAACAATCCCCCTTTCTTGAAGACTCACCTTGTCCTCAAGGTGAAAGTTGGAAAACTGCTACTGGCTGTCATTATAGTTTTCCTAAACTTGTATGGATAATGGCAAAGTTTGTAACGATCCTTTGGTCTTGCCATCTTTTGGTTTTATCTATGGGCAAATGTCACAATTGCTGTCTTTCTTCTTGACTTCTGCCTTGAATCTTTTTGACCAAAAGAATAGCTTGATCTGTATGTAAGTAGAGAACCATTCTAAATGTCCTTTGTCCTTAGGGTCAAAATTCTTGATCTTCTCAGTGAGCTCTTAGCTTTGAAGATCAATCCCTATTGCCTCTTTGATTTCTGTCAATACATTCCACTCTGCTCCACTAATGGCAGTGAGGCATGCATTATTAGGCTCACATGCTTTCCACAATGCTTGACCTCCATTGCTTCTGGCCAATGCCTCTACCACATTGTTTTCCTTGCCTAGTTTGTAAATTATTTTATACTTGTATCCCAACAACTAGACAAGGTACTTTTGCTGCTTCGGTGCAATAATTTTCTGCTCCATGAGGCTTCTCAAGGGTTATTGATCCGTAATGATTAGGAACTTTCTTTTCCAAGAAGGTAAGGTCGCCATACCTTGACTGCATGGACGATGGCCAACATCTCCTTGGCATCTATTGACCATTCCTTCTTTATAAGCCCTAAGACTTTGCTCATGTACGCAATAGGTCTTCCAGCTTGACTCAGGACAACACCTATTCCATCTTGGCATGCGTCGATGTGAAGCTCAAAGGTTTGGTTGAAGTCGGGCAGTGCTAACATCGGGGTCTCACATATGGTTTGCTTCAACAACTTGAATGCATCTTCACTCTTCTCTATCCATAGGAATTTGTCCTTCTTCAGCAAATCCGTCAATGGTTTTGCTATGGCGCCGTATTTGTGAACAAATCAGCGGTAGTAGCCTTTTAAGCCTAGAAATCCTCTAAGTTCTGTGACATTCTTAGGAGTCGGTCATGTTTGCATGGCTCTTATTTTCCATTGGTCTACCTTCACTCCGTCTCTAGATATGATGTGACCAAGGTATTCAAGCTCCTCCTGCATGAACGTGCACTTGGATGGCTTGATAACAAAGCAATTTCTTTTTAACACCTCCAACACTTTTGTTAAGTGTTCTATATGATCATCATGGTTCCTAGAATAGACTAAAATGTCATCAAAGAAAATAAATACAAACTTGCACAAATAGGGTTTGAAGATGTCATTCATGGCTGCTTGAAAGGTGAAGGGTGCATTGCATAGTCCAAAAGGCTTGACTAGGTACTTGTAGTGTCCACTATGAGTCTGAAATGCTGTCTTCTGCACGTCCTTTTCCTTCATGCATATTTGATGATATTTGGCCATGAGATCTAGCTTGGTAAACAACTTTGCTCCATGTAACTTGCCCAGCATATCATTGATTATTGGGATCGGGAAACGATCCTTGACAGTCACTTGGTTGAGTGTCCGATAATCGGTGCAAAACCTCTAAATTTCTTCTTTCTTTCTAACAAGAAGAATGGGAGAAGAAAAAGGGGAGGTGCTAGGTTAGATAATACCTTACTGTAGCATCTCTTCCACTTGTCTTTCGATCTCGTTCTTTTGGAAGTGTGCACACCGATAAGGTGCTGCATTAATTAAAGGCATGGCATGGTCATAATGTCTTAAGAGTGGTAGCCCTCGTGGCTGTCCTAAGAGTTCTCTGAACTGCTCCAGAAGGTTTGTTACTGTTGATGGTATGTTCTTGTGCGTGTTCTGCCCTTCATGATGTTTAGCTGTGTTTTCCTCCTTTGTGGCCATGGGAACCACAAAACATTGTGCCTTTTTTCTATATAGTTGTTCAAGGGTACTTACCTCACAGTGATGTGCTGCATTAGTAGTGGATGCCTTCCACGTGCACTTCTTTCCATTCCATGGGAAGTGCATGTTCATGGATTTGTAGTCGAACATGATCTTGCCTATGGTTTTAAGCCAAGCGTTGCCTAAAACCACATCAAGGCCTGCCAAGGCTAACACATGCAGTTCTGCCTCTATCTTGACTCCTTGAATCTGCATTGATACTGCCATGATAACTTGCACGCACTTGAGCTTCTGTCCACTTGCCACTCTTACCTCAAAGGGTGCAATCCTTTTCGAACATAGCTAGAGTGTTTTGACTAGTTTTGTGTTGATAAAGTTATGGGTGGCTCCACTATCAATCAACACCAAAACATTCTTGTCATTTATGGCTGCGAGAAACCTAATTGCAGTAGGCTTGGTGGTTGCCCCTACTGCATGCAAGTTGATTTTGCCTTCTTCCGCATGATCCGGGGAGTGTACTGCCTTGGCTTCCTCCTCGCTATCTATGCGACTTTAGGCATTTGTGCTAGCAATAGGGTTGCTGTCTAGAACACCTGACCTGCTGCATGGAATGTCCGGATCTTTAGTGTTCAAGCTGCAACCCAAATAATCCTCATTCTGTCCAAGGAATCGAAGGTCTAAAACAGGTATAGATGATGGCATTTTATCAATATTTGTGCCTTACAAAACTTGCTGCATGCTATGCCTATGTTCCGCGGCAATTTGAACAATGAATGGCCTACAGGTCTGATCTCTTGCAGCTTGTGAAGCAGTCCATGCAAGATCAGCAAGTCCCTCAATCTAGGCAGGAATATGATTAGGAACTTTGTCTTCTAATCCATGTTTAGCCAACAAGGCAGATTGGTCCTGCATAGTCCTTGTTGGAGTATTTTCTGGTGGATGATTTGTAGAAGCATTGAAATGTTCTTGCAATCTATTTGAAGACCTATTTAATCCTACATCCAATTCAATTTCCTATCTCTCCATCCTGGTCAGTTCTAATGAAGATGTAGATGGCAGTCCAGTGGAAACTATGGGAGCTCTTAAGTCATTGTTCTGTAACTGATATGGTAAAGATGTAGAAATAGCAGCATGAACATGAACAGATGAATCAGGTTGTTTGGCAGATGCATTGTTCAACTTATCACAAGACATCTGCACCTTTAACTTAGCATTCAGACATACCAAATCAGGTCCTGGAACACTTGTGTCCTTAGCGTTACCATAACTTGGACATGCATACACATCTTCTGTGTGCAATTTGTTTCCTCCACTGTTATCAACTGAAATTACTGGTGATGAAACGCCTTCACTTGTTCTCCAGATTGGCATCTCAGGAGGCAAAGATAAGTATTCCAAGTTCTGAACTGGTGCAGAACTCTCCGGATTTGATGAGGGAAAGACTTGGTTCGCATGAAACTCGGAGCAAATATTTATGATGTTGGATGGGATGAATCTGTCCATCAATTCTTGTGTGAACCTTGTCCAGCCAATCCTTCTACCTTCTCTGCCATAGGTGGCCTTAAGCCAATGCTACCATTGATTGGCCCTCCCACACAAGTGATTGGATGCAAAATAAACCCTTTCACCCCTTTCAACACCTTGTTTCTCAAAATAGAACTAAGCCTTGGAGATCTATTCTGTTGGATCCTCTTTCTCAAAGTTGGGAATTTAATTTTTACCTTAGGTCTGGTGTAGTGGCTAGGGCTGTTGTATTGCTGCCATTCCTTTCTCCTAGTTGTCCACCAAAGTTTTGCCTCATGATGACTCTGCATTCTCCTTGGCTTCCACACTGCTGACCTTTGATCCAAAGCCTCATTGTTGCTGTACTCATCATAAGGGTCATGGTGCTAGTGCAAATTCGATGACATCTCCCTTCTGCTCCCTAGACGCATGTGCACTCTCCCCCTTTCTTGAGAGGGAAGTTGCTCATGGTCAGAATCTTTCTCCTGCTCATGGTGCCATGAGATCTCCAAATGCAGCCTTCTAGGTTGTTATGGCAGTATGCGGCTTCTTGTTTGCTCAGTTTGGCTTTGCCTTTCTTCCATTCGGGGTGTATCCCTCTTCAACTGCTCTAGGGAATGGATGATGGATGATAGCTGCCATTTTATGTCACTTACCTAATCATTGAGTAAGCATCAATTCCTCTCTAAGGCCAAAATTCGCCTAAAGCCCTCGTTAGTTCGCTGTTGTGGCAAGGGAGAATGCTACCTTGATGATATGGTGACCGTGCTGTCCTCTTAACTGGATGGTGATTGTACTAACCTCTCAACAAAATCACCAATTTGTTGGTGATCGTGCTATCTCTCAACAAAGGCACCAATTTGCTGGGGTCCTGATTTCTTGTCCCAACTTTTCTACACGTTAGGGGTTAGCACGACTTCTAAAACCTTTCCTAACTTGCTGTCCCATTTGATTCTTAAGTTCTTTTCTTAGATTTATATCCCCTAAGCTGTCCTTCAGGATAGATTAATGATAAAAGAATATGTTAGATAGCCAAGACAACTCTTAAACCTATCACAACTTGCCTTGGTTGAAGAAGACAACTCTTGACTTCAACCTAAGCTCTTAAGCAAGGAAGACAACTCTTCACCTTGTCTTAAGCCCAAGTTATCTCAGGACAACTCTTAAAAGATAACCAAAATATAAACAAGAATATAAGCAAGAATTCTAAAGCTTGATTCTTGATTAATGAATAAAAACTTACAAATTCGTAATATAACCCCATTCTAATAAATAATGGGCTATATTTATAGTATTGGACAGCCTTATCCTAATTTAACTAATACTTAAAATTTCCTAAGTCAACAAGGTTTTCTAAGATAACTAGAACCTTATCAAGATAGACCTTACCCAAATGTTTCCTAATTCTCCTTGGATTCTTCGTCTTCTTGATTGACTAATTCTATGTTACTAAACCTCTTTATCCTTAGCTTATCTTATCTCCTACAGCTTCAAGGAGTGACTAGAACATCCCCACAAGCACAGCAGAGGCGTCAGGCGCGCTCAGCATTGCATGGGTTGAACTTTCGTGGGCCACTAGAATATCCATGTGGGGTCAGCCGAGGCATTAGACATATTCGGCAATGCTCGGGATGAACTTCCGGGAGTGACTGGAACATCCCTGCGGGTGCAGCAGTAAAGCCGGGCACATTTGGCAGTGCACGGGACAAACTTCTGGGAGTAATCAAAACATCTGTTTAGGCATGAGAGAGGCTTCGGGCTTGTTGGGCAGTGCATGGGACGAGCTTTCAGGAGCAAAGCAACATCCCTGCAGGCATAGTAGAGGCATTGGGTGCATTTGGCTGTATGCATGACGAACTTTCAGGAGCGATTAGAACATCTCAGCAGGCTCGACAGCGCTGTCGGGCACATTCGCTAATGCACGAGGTAAACTTCTGGAGGTGTTGGTCACATTTGTCAGTGCATAGAATGAACTTTTAGGAGCAACCAGAACATCCCCGTAGGCACGACAGAGGCTTCGGGTGCATGAGGCTGTGTGTGGAACAAATTTTTGGGAGCAACCAGAATATCCCTGTGGGTATGGCAGAGGCATCGAGCAATTCAGCAGTTCGTGGTATAAACTTTCGAGAGTGACTGTAAAATCCCTGCAGGGCTGGCAAATGTGTTGGACACATTTGGCAGTTCTTGGAACGAATTTCCAGGAGCGACCAGAACATCCCCATAGGCGTGACAGAGGCGTCGTGCATGTTCGGCAGTGCGTGGGACAAACTTCTAGGACCGACCAGAATATCCCCACAGGCTTGGTTGAGTTATTGGATGCGTTGGACAGTGTACGGGATGAACTTCCGGGAGCGACCGAAACATTGTCGTGGGCATGGCAGAGGCGTCGGATGCACCAGGCAGTGCTTGGGACAAAATTCTGGGAACAACTAGAACATTTCGAACACACAGCAGAGGTGTTTAGCATGTTCGACAGTGGTACGAACTTCCGGAGAGACTGGTACATGCCCATGGACACGGCAGAGGCATTGGGTGTGTTTGGCTGTAAGTGGTACGAACTTCTAAGAGCAACCGGAATATCCCTGCAAGCGTGGCAGTGGCGTCAGGCTCCTTTATGTTGGGGACCCGATTTTTTTCTCTAACTTTCCTACACCTTAGGGGTCAGCATGCCTACTAAAGACCTTCCAAACGAGAATGAAAATCTAGGAAAAGAACTCAAGAATCAAACGAGGCAACAAGTTAGGATGTTTTTAGTAGGTGTGCTGACCCCTATGGTGTAGAAAAGTTGGGAAAAAAAATCAGAACCCCAAACAAATTTGTGGTTTCGTTGAGAAGTACCATGATCACCCCAACAAATTTGTTCTTGTTGAGATATCAGCACAGATACCAATCAATTCAAAGGCATCATGGTTACCATGTCATCTAGGCAGCATTCACCCGCACCACAAGAATAGACTGAGGAAGACTTCTTAGTCACCAACTGTGAAAGAATCCTTGCCTTGGAGAAGAACCAGAATTCGCTCAGTGACTAGGTAGATGATATCAAACACCAACTATCATCTATCATTCATTCTCTTGAACAATTAAAAAGAGATACACCCTGAGTGGCCAAAAAACAAGTCCAAACCGAGTAGGGTAGAAACAGCCACCTACCACAAACGTCTCAGAGGCTTCAATCAAAAATCACATGGCACCAAGTGCATGAGGACAAATCTGACCAGAAGCAACTTCCCTCTCAAAGGGGG